>JAVSCE010020384.1:0-63328 GCA_032199065.1 Smutsia gigantea | reverse complement strand
AAAAAAAAAAAAGAAAATTAAAGGCCAATATCACTGATGAACATAGATGCAAAAATACTCAAAAAAATATTAACAAACCTAATTCAAAAATACATCAAGAGGATCATCCATGATGATCAAGCAGGATTTTATATCAGGGATGCAAGGATGGTACAACATTTGAAAATCCTTCAACATCATCCACCACATCAACAAAAAGAAGGACAAAAAACACATGACCATCTCCATAGATGCTGAAAAAGCATTTGACAAAATTCAACATCCATTCATGATAAAAACTCTCAACAAAAAGGGCATAGAGGGCATGTACCTCAACATAATAAAGGCCTTTTATGACAAACCTACAGCCAACATTATACTTAACAGAGAGAAGCTGAAAGCTTTTCCTTGAAGATTGGGAACAAGACAGGGATGCCCACTCTCCTCACTTCTATTCAACATAGTACTGGAGGTCCTAGCCATGGCAATCAGACAACACAAAGAAATAAAAGGCATCGATTGTCAAGGAAGAAGTCAAACTGTCCCTGCTTGCAGATAACATGATATTGTACATAAAAACCCTAAAGAATCCACTCCAAAACTACTAGATCTAATACCTGAATTCAGCAAATTTGCAGGATACAAAATAAATATGCAGAAATCTGTGACATTCCTATACACAAAAAATGAACTAGGAGAGAGAGAAATCAGGAAAACAATTCCATTCAAAGTTGCATCAAAAAGAATAAAATACCTAGGAAAAACCTAACCAAGGAAGTGAAAGACCTATACTCTGAAAACTACAAGACACTCATGAGAGAAATAAAAGAAGATACCAATAAATGGGAACACAACCCGTGCTCATGGATAGGAAGAATTAATATTACCAAAGTGGTCATCCTGCCTTAAGCAATCTACAGATTCAATGCAATTCCTATCAAAATACCAACAGCATTTTTCAATAAACTAGAGAGAATTATTCTAAAATTCATATGGAAATGCAAAAAACTCCAAATAGCCAAAGTAATGCTGAGAATGAAGAATAAAACTGGGGGAACTATGCTTCCCAACTTCAAGCTCTACTACAAAGCCACAGTAATCAAGACAATATGGTACTGGCCCAAGAACAGACCCATAGACCAATGGAGAGACTAGAGAGCCCTGATATAAACCCAACTATATATGATCAATTAATATATGATAAAGGAGCCATGGACATACAAAGGGGAAATGACCACCTCTTCAACAGCTAGTGTTGGCAAAACTGTGTAAGAGAATGAAACTGGATTATTGTTTAACCCCATACAGAAAAGTAAACTTGAAATGCATCAAAAACCTGAATGTAAGTCATGAAATAATAATACTCTTAGAAGACAACATAGGCAAAAATCTCCTGAATTTATGCATGAGCAACTTCTTCCTGAACGCATCTCCTTGAGCAAGGGAAACAAAGCAAAAATGAACACATGGGACTATATCAAACTAAAATATTTCTGAATGGTAAAGGACACCAACAACAGAACAAAAAGGCACCCTACAGTATGGGAGAATATATTTGTAAATGACATATCCAACAAGGGGTTAACATCCAAAACATATAAAGAACTTACACGCTTCAACACCCAAAAACAAATAACCCGATTAAAAAACGGGCAGAGGATATGAAGAGACAATTCTCCAAAGAAGAAATTCAGATGGTCAACAGGCACAAGAAAAGATGCTCCACATCGCTAATCATCAGGGAAATGCAAATTAAAACCACAATGAGATATCACCTCACTCCAGTCAGGATGGCCAACATCTAAAAGACAAACAGCAACAAATGTTGGCGAGGATGTGGAGAAAGGGGAACCCTCCTACACTGCTGGTGGGAGTGTAAACTAGTTCAACCATTGTGGGAAGCAGTATGGCGGTTCCTCAAAAAACTCAAAGTAGAAATACCATTTGACCCAGGAATTCCACTCCTAGGAATTTACCCTAAGAATGCAGCAGCCCACTATTTACAATAGCCAAGAAATGGAAGCAACCTAAGTGTCCATCAGTAGATGAATGGATAAAGAAGATGTGGTACATATACACAATGGAATATTATTCAGCCATAGAAGAAAACAAATCCTACCATTTGCAACAACATGGATGGAGCTAGAGGGTATTATGCTCAGTGAAATAAGCCAGGTGGAGAAAGACAAGTATCAAATGATTTTACTCATCTGTGGAGTATAAGAACAAAGGAAAAACTGAAGGAACAAAACAGCAGCAGACTCAGAGAACCCAAGAATGGACTAACAGTTACCAAAGGGAAAGGGACTAGGGAGGATGGGTGGGAAGGAAGGGATAAGGAGGGAAAAGGGGCATTACGATTAGCACACATAATGCAGCGGTGGGGGACACAGGAAGGCAGTATTTATAGAGAAGATAAGTAATGATTCTATAGCATCTTGCTATGCTGATGGACAGTGACTGTTGACTGTAGTGGGTTATGTGGGGGAAACTTGATAATAGGGGGTCTATTAACCATAATGTTCAAGTGAGTGTACATTAATGATACCAAAGAAAAAATAAAATAAAATAAAAATTGAAAAAAAGATATACCATTTGACACTTGAATCCCACTCCTTGGAGTTTACCCAAAGAATACAACTTCTCAGATTCAAAAAGACATATGTACCCCTATGTTTTTCACAGCACTTTTTACAACAGCCAAGATATGGAAGCAACCTAAGTGTCCTTCAGTAGATGAATGGATAAAGATGATGTGGTACATATACACAATGGAATACTATTCATCCATAAGAAGGAAACAAATCCTACCATTTGCAACAGCATGGATGGAGCTAGAGGGTATTATGCTCAGTGAAATAAGCCAGGCAGAGAATAAGTGCCAAATGAATTCCCTCATTTGGGGAGTATGACAATGAAGCAAAACTGAAGGAACAAAATAGCAGCAGAGTCAGTGACTATAAGAAGGAACTAGTGGTTATCAAAGGGGAGGGGTGTGGGAGGCTGGGTGGGGCAGGAGGAAAAAGGGGAGTGAGGGGTATTATGTTTAGTACACATGGTGTGGGGGATCACAGGGTAAACAATGTAGCACAGCGAAGGCAAATAGTGAATCTGTGGCATCTTATTACACTGAAGGACAGTGACTGCATTGGTGTATGGGTGGGGTTTGATAATATGGGTAAATTTAGTAACCACATTGTTTCTTCATGTGAAACCTTCATTAGAGTGTATATCAATAATACTTTTTATAAAAAATAAAAAAAGCTAATGCTTGAAATACCTTACTCAACAGAATTTCTCCCTGAAGAACTGACAAGGAGAGATTTCTAAGATATTTTTGATATGCTATTTGTAACTCATCTATCTTGAATTGAGTGATTTTTAACTTGATTTAAAATTTCTAAGGAAAAATAAAGCTAATTCAGTAAAAAAGCTAATTTTCAAACTCAAGAATTGAGGTATGCTTATGTATCTTATCTAAAATTGGAAAATTATTAAATAAAAGACCTATTTATTTATCCATGATTAAATGAAATCCTTCATTGTGGAAACAAATTTTTTCTACTCAGCAGATTTCTTTTACTTTGAATACATGCTCATTATTTCAGTCTTTTTTATAACTATATGTTGAAAGCATACTATCTACCAGGAACTATATGTTATCTATAAAATCACAAGCCTTCTTTGCAAGGCTCCTTATTTAAATATGGAGTGGAATGGTAATTCATGTATACTAATAGAGAAAATAAAACTTATAATAGAGATATTTGAGTTAGTCAACAACTATTCACTGAATCCACTCTTATGTATTAGGTGCAGTGCCCCACCCCAAAGGGTCACTGAGATAAGTAGACCCAGTTACTCCTGCCCTACGAGGTTTCCAGTGTAGTTGTATAGGTAATTGTCATAAGAGAGTCATACCATACACAGAGATCACTTTTAGCTAAAAGGGATATGGAGAAGTGTCCTGAGAAGGCATTTGCCAAAGTTGTTCTTCAGCTGATATTTAAGAGGTAGTAAGTAAAAGTTTGAAAGGCTCACATGGAAGTGTGTAGTATGGAAAAAGTAAAGCATATTTGTTAATTGTTGGATTGTTCAGTATCACAAAAGTAAGACATTTTCAAAGTAGGAAGACTTCTTTAAGACAGAGAAATGGAAGAATTTACTTTGCATTTTAAAAAGCTAAAAAAAAAGATGGAATACGGGGGAAAAAAGAAGTTTCATCAGGTAGCAAAGCACAGAGTTCCTTGAGTGACAGAAAACAAATTGGAAAAGTCTGCGATTGCCCCATCTTACTGCCTTAAGAGAGTTTCCAGGTGTGGCACAGCAAGGAGGGCCCCACACAGAGTCCTGCTGGCTCCCTGAGTTGAAAAGATAGATCTGAGAGTCAAGAGAGAACAAAGTGGATGGAATTTGAGAGACGGAAGATGAAGAGGACATGCAGCAAGAGAGATCTCTGGAGATCTAGGAAGAGAGCTTGAATATTCAGTGGGATACTGATCAGCCTGAGGAAACCACCCAAGATGGGGTAAAAAACTACCCAAAAGTTTAGATGTAACAATATCTTGTGCCGACGCAGGGCAGGAATATCACTCGTTACTGATTTTAATCAACAACAGGAAAATATTTTGCTATTACAGATTTGGCAACATGTTCTATTATGAACTTATTTCAACAGCCTCCTAGCCATAGTTTGCCTTCACCTTTGAAGAGCTTCAATACACACAGGGTATCTCAATAATTCCGCCATCACACACAGTCTTAGTAGTCACAATATTAACTACAACTTTCTCCAGCATCACAGATATTACATGACACCACTTTGATGGTATCCTCCTTTGAGTAAATTCATTGGAGCCATTCAGTCAGGAAATACAAATACAAAAGAGCTAACATTAAAACAGAGGGGAATAGGTTATTGGCTTACCATAGTACAAGGTCTGTCTTTTCAGTTACATTTCTGGAAATTATTAGGTTGGCCAAGGGCTGTTTCATGATCAACACTGCCAAGAAAAGCTACTGGAAAAAGTCCATACCTTTTGGGTCCTGGAAGCAACATGTTCCTCATTGACAAATTTTACTTAGCCCATTTATGTTGTTATTTATAAATTGGTCCACTTTCAATGAGGCCCCCACAGCAAAAGTACCTATCGTCTGTCCGAATAGCAATATACAAGGCACTCCTATTAGTCTCCACAGTCTCTTTCACTAGAGAGGCATTAGCAACTTCTCATGACTTCTAGAGTATCCGAACATAGCCTAAACAGCTCTTCTTTTTAAACATTTCATGATTTAATGATGACACTGCAGTTCTTCTTAAAAATATATACAACCATAATTTTCCAGTGCATCTCTTATTGTTGGCTTAATAAATTCTATTTTCTTCCATACATCAGCATTGATTTATAGATAAGAATTTTAAGTAAATTTCAAAAATTTCTTCATGCGGGTAATTTCATTATAATACAGAATCTCTAAAATGCCATATATATTTTTTAACATATCAAGAGGACAAAGCAGCTACCAGGACTTCCTGTAATACTGCAAAAACCTGTAAATAATCAGTGCGCTTTTTTAAAACCGAATCAGTTTACTGGTGTATGTCAGACTGATAAAACAAAGCTGCATTCTTTGCATTTTTAATCTTGACCACAGCTACTCCTCACTCTACTCTTAAAATACTCTTAAAATACTGTTAAATTACATTTAATAGCATTGATATTTGTGATGCTCCTTTCCTCTGCCAATATAGTACCTTGGTAAGCCCACTGATTCTTAAAGTCACTAGAGTACACTCTAACCGTAACACTACTGCTGTCTTTTAATCTGAAAGACAATACAAATATTCAAAACCTTGCATGGTTTGATTAATTACAAAACACACACATACCTTATGTATTCAAATGTCTTCACATGACTGTGATGATTTAAAAATACTGAGAAGAAACTTACTTGTACAGTTAGGCAAGGTTCCAGACCATGTTCCATTGGCTGTGCACTGTCTAACTGTAGGTCCAGAAAGGATATAGCCCTCCATGCAGGAATAAATGACTGAATTAGAAAAGGTTGTGCCATCAATCCGAAAGACTTTTCCATTGGCTGTTGTTCCTGGGTTACCGCACTGTACAGCTACAAAACAAAATGGTTAAGAGCATATATATATATATATATATATATATATATAAAAATAGTATAATAAGAAATCCTGTCACAAAAAATTAATGACTTCAAATTATCTAAAGGAGCTATAAAATCCTCTAAAATAAGCATTGAATTATCTTTTACAAATCATTGAAATTCAAGATGAATTTATATTGATTTTAGTAGTTTACTAGGAGGCAAATCACATAACAGTTATTTTTTTAAGACTTTGTTAGTAGCTTTGGTAAAAACTTTACAAAGTAATTACTGGACAGTCTTGCCTTTGGGTACCACAATATATTTCAAAGAAGGATTATAAAAGTCTGCCTAAAAAGCAACTCATGTAAAACTGTGACGTATGTAATAATGAGATGCAACACAGATTTATTACAATTATATGTTTAAGGGGACAGATATAAAAGAACTAATTTAAATACTGTAAGTATGCATGTGTATTTTTATTAATATAAGTATATAACTGATTTGCATTTAAACTTCATAATCTCTATTTATGTTTCGATGTATCATAAACTCTATTAAGTTTTGATGTATCCTAAATAGTAGTCACAAACTCAAATGCCTTATATGATTAACTATTCTGTATTATATTTAACTGTTTGCCATCAATGCCACAAGTCAATTTTTAAAATATTTTAAAAGAAAGCCAATGTCAAATGCAATACTAAATTTTGTTGTAAGAAGGCATTTTAGTACATTATGAATTTAAGGCTATCTTTATGAATATGAAGTGTAATTATAGTTTCAAAGAGTGCCCTGTATATCACTTGTTGCATCTTAAATATTTAAGTGATTTGTAGTGGTATTGTATGTTTGTGCATATGTATGTGTAGACAGGAAACTTAGAAGACAATACATATTCCTTGCATTTCTCTTACCCTGAACATTATTTGAATTAAACACAAGTAAAATTAACTTAAAATACTTGCATCATCTATCTTGAGTGAGAGTTGAAAGCATTGTGGACATAATGAAGACAAGCAGCATTGACTTTGCCTCTGTAATATTGATATTAGGAGAAATGGGGCTTATTGTTGCCTGTAAATGAAGTCTCTTATGATTAGTCCTAGCTGACAAAGCCATCTCTCTCAGAAAGAGTAATTTTTCATCTGTCAACTGACCTAGCCTAATACAACATTCGTTGGGCACCTGTTATGTGATAGCCACAACTTTTCCAGTATTATTCAAGCTTACGGATATGCTAAGAGAATAACACCACTATTTCTTGGGAGGGATCTGAGGCCCATAGAGATTAAGTAAATTGCCCAAGATCACATAGCTAATAATGGATTTTCATCTAGTACAAGTTCCTAAGGATGATTCTCATAGCATATAATGAGAGTATTGGATCGTAGGCTGGTAAATGAATGGCTTAAACATAATATATTTTTGTCAGTTGATTTTTTTGTGTGTATGATATGTTATATGAAGAATATTTTATATGTTTGCCTTTTGTTGCTAGAGAAGATTTTTATATTTAAATTACTGTACTTTTTTTTTTATTAAGGTGATAAGTAGCCATTTCTAGAGTGTCAAAAAATAAATGAAAGTATTAGGAAGAAATTAAAAATCACTTACAAATTCACCACTAGGAGACAATACTCAATAAGAAGCATATGTATATATAAATATACATAAATGGATATATACATTAATTTTGATGTTTATTTCAGGCATTGTGCTAAGCATAGAGTACACAGTACTAAAATTTTACCATTTTAAAAAATAGAACTATGCTGTTTCATAATCCTAATTTTCCTACTTAACATTATAATTAGGACATCTTTCTTTTATAAAGTTTAATAAGAAGATAGTTTTTCATTATATGTAAAATTCATAATTTACCTAACCAATCCCCTGTTGATAAGATGAAACTTTGTTTAGTTTTGTTTCCCTTTCAAGTTTGGTTATAATATACTTTAGCTTATCTATGCAACTGTGTACACTGGTCTTTAAGAAAAATTTCTGAAAATGGAATTTCTGGATATTTTTAATTTTTGAAAAGTATTTTTAAATTTTTAAGCATATATTGCTGCCCAAGATATTATAATAACAGGCACTTATATCAACAGTGTAAAAATTTGCTTGTCACACATCTCCAACACAATGTGCCATAATTTTTAAAAGCTTTGTCAGCTTGTCAAAAATGCTATAATCTTTAAATCTGCATTCTTCTATTTATTAAATTTTTAACACATTCATTCGATACTTTAGTTTTCATATTTGTTTCTAGGAAAGCTTTTATGGTTTATAATTAAAATTATTAAAGTAATATACCATTGTAAAACATTTGGGTATACTATAAAGTTCACCACTCTACTGTATTATCATTTTCTGTGTATTGCCTTTAATACTTTCTTTCAAATGAATATAATTTCCTATGATTTTTATAGACTGCATAATTTTGAATCTTATTTTTTCATTGAGTTTTATATGGTTTACGTTTTCTCATATTGCTTCATGGCCTTTACAACAATATTTTATTGACTATACATAATTACATCATGTAAATATACGATTTCTTGTGTAACATTTTCCCTGTTTTCTAGTTGTTGCTAATTATAATCAATCAGAAATAAAAAATGTATCTTTATGATTGTGTCTTCTTTAATATTTTATTTTCTTTAAGAAAAAAATCCTGAAAAGTGGAATTTGTAAATCAAAGCTATATATATTGTATGAATATATATGCATTTCATCAAATTAGTCTAAAAATAATAATAAAAACCTCTGGAAATATTATAAAGTTCCAGTTTTTTGCTGAACACACATCACATCATATTAAAACAGGTTAAAATGATGATTTGATATTTAATTAAAATTTTCTGTTAAGAAGTTATGCAGAATTTTTTTCTATAAGGTTGCAATGTTCTTTTGTTCTGTATTATCTGTTCATTTCCTCTATCCATTCACCCACTATAATCTGTTTTTCTAAATGACATGTATGAACTCCACTTATGAGAAAACTATTAATTCTGTTATATTTGCTACAACTCTTAGGTATGTTTTATCCATAATGTGTATACTAACAAACAGCACCAGGTTGCATTTCATCTAAAAAGTATTCTGCAGTTCAGTGGAACAAAAGGTTGGCTTAGCTATCACTCATGTAATGTACATCATTACAGATATTTTGTCTTTGGAAAATAAGTTTGAGAAATAATGTGAACAGTTTAGTCTTACTGTCTTTCACTCAACAACTTGGTTCCTCAATTTCTCTCCTTATAATAGTAACTGAGTTGCAATTCTCTTTTAATTTAAGATTATTAAATTTGGTTCAGTTAATAAAAAAGATAACTGCCTTTCCTAGAATATGGATACTAATTTTAAACAAAATAAAAGTTTCTGAAATACAGCCAAAAAATTGTCAAGAAAGTTCTATTGGGAATTATTTCCTATTTATAAAAACATTTGGTATAACATCAAATAATTTTCATAAATACCTTTGCAGGTTTAGTTTTTGCATTAAAATAAACTCGAAACAATTTAAATTATAATGATAATTTTCCAACATTTCATTTCCTAGCCAACTTGTAAAGATCTAATTATGTTATCTTTGAGTCAATAAGAACAATTAATAATTTTATTCAAACACCCCAAATTTTAAGAATTTAGTTGCTAGTAAGTGTACTCTATAAATAAAAATCTCATTGCTTGTTTAGGCATCTTTCTATATTTTTACATTTCTACAAACCTGAAAAATAAAGTAGATTTTGAGGTAATGATATGAAGACAAATTATTATTATTATTGTTTTTTGACCGTGTCTACGATATAGAGCACGGTGATATAAAGAAGTACAAAAATAATGTTAACTTTTCCAATACAGATGTTTGCTATGATATGAACAATGTTTGTTTATAAATGACCCATGGGAGATATTTTTTAAATAATTATTACCTATCATAGCTCTCTTAAAGGATGGTGTCAGCAAAACTGGAATACTACTGCTTTGATTCCGTGGTTGAGGATAGGAAGAAATGGTAGTAATTTCACTAGTAGTAACCAACCAAATTTGGATACACATTAAATTCTAGCACTTTCTATGTATTTAGTTTCTGTTTGCAATTACCTTTGCATTCTGGGTGCCTTCCAGTCCAACTACCATTGGCTAAACATGTTCTTTCTTCTGAGCCATGAAGGATATAGCCAGTATTACATGCAAAACGTACAGAACTTTTGGTTCTAAAATCACTTTCCTGTCTAGAACCATGACCAGGAGCACCTGGATCCCCACATGTACCAGTAGCATCACCTGTAATACAGTACAGTTCAAGTTATTTCAATAAACATTTGCTCTGTTCATGACTTAGCCCAACATTTCTGAGGGCCTTTGTTTTTGTGTATGCTCTGTTTTAACATGGTAAGTTGACTGGATAAAAGCATAATCTGTTATTTCCCATCTGACTCCTGTCAATTAGAAAAAGACTAAATGAAAAAGAAAATCATTGCAGATTATAGTGTTATTTTTCATATCAGTGATATTGGGACCTATTAAATAGGTTAAGGACATGTCATTAGTATTTCTAGAACCTGATTAATAACCAAGTTAGTGAAAAATTTATAACTCAAATAGCAATGGATTTATAAAACTAAAATTAATAAACTAGGTTTGGTAATTTGCATGTTTCCGTCCCTGAATTTCCTAATTACTACAAATATATATATTTTTTTGTTAAATTAGAACTGTGATGTGTTAGAAAATGTAAATGTTACACAATACAGTATTTCTTGTAGCCTAAACTTCTACCCTTTGATTTTCTCTATAATGACCACTGACCATAGATAAATGAACTGCATACTTCTCACATATGGAAATATAAAAATTAATTGTAAACATTCAAATATGAGAACTCTGATGTAAGCTCCCACTAAGGAATTTACATATTTTGTTCATATTTACGTGTTCATTCTTTATTTTAGGGTTAAGGATTTACTCAGTCCCTTTATCATTTCTTAAATAATTCTAATCAAACTTGCCACAGGATTAGTATATATTAAGAGAGAGACACAGAGGGAGGGAAAGTTGAATACCTAAGCACTAAAAATGCTGTCTGTCTGGAGGCCTTCTTTGACATGCCCTGTGTATTTGGATTCCTTCTTGCAACTCATTTTCATGTGATGTAATATTAACATCCATACAAAACTTTAAGATCAGTATTTCACTTTTAAATATCTGTGCACAATGTTTTTCTTGCAATTCAGTAGCAGTTTCCTAATAAATTGGGATGTATGTGTGCAAGTTTACGTGTTTTTATGTATAATCAGTTATTTGAGTAAGTTAATAAACTATGTGTTACTTCAAGATAAAACTTAATTTTCATTAAAATCAACTGCATAGTCATACTGAAAAATGATAGATTTTTAGAACTATAGATTAAATTTAAAGCCCCAGTAAGTCACTTCATAGGGATTAACCAGTTATAAGGAGATTCCGCAAGAAGTAACTGTTTTACAACATTTACCTCTTAAAGGGAAAAAAATATAAAACAACTAAAAAGCTATCAGCATTATTTCCACAGATATAAAAATAATATAAAGATAATGGACAATATATAAATAAAACAGTGAAGAAAGTAAGCACCAATATCTGGTTAATGGGTCAAAATAAATAGAGTAAGTAGTATGAAATAGGGAGAACTTACAGATCTAAAACGTAAGTGAATTTTTGAAGAAAAGCAGTAGCTTAATCAGTTCAAAAAAGATTTCTCAAATACTCTGTAAACAAATTATCAATTGAAAATAGACGTAATATTCACTTATTCTAAGGTAACTATTGCAGTTACAGACACTTAAGCATTACATATTGCCTACCAATAACAAAGAAGGGATAGATACACGTTTCATAAAACTTGGCTTAGTTTAATTTAAAATATTTAGGTCTTTATTAAAAGGTATGCTATTAAGTAATCAATTGTGTATAAAGTTTAATAGAACTGATCTCTAACAGAAAATCACTGATATAATATTGCCTTCCCAGGGAAACTATTTTGTACCTGTTAACATGAAATAGCTACTTAAACTTGAGCAGTTTATCATTTTAATGAAAACAACCATTTTACAAAGAGTAGCATCTTAAAACCATTACCCACAACACAGTTTAAAACATATACCTGTAATTTACCATTGACAAGATGAGTATTACTTTCACTCTGAATTTACATTACCTTAAGAATTATTCTAATTAATGTATAAACAATGTTACAGTTTCTGTCATGAAATTTTAAAAAGATAATAGTGTCATTTTAACTCTTTAGATTGTTTTGTGTATATATTCCTAATAACAATAATAATAATAGTTATAATAATAATGTAATTTCTAACACACATTTTCTGCTTCTCCAGTGGGTACCTGAACAATGAGGTTGTGATCCACTCCAATGTCCATTTAATTGGCAAGTCCTTGATGACTGGCCTAGAAGGGTACGCTTTCCTGTGCAGGAATAGTGAACAGTAGACCCAAAGGTATACTTCTCACCAGACAGGACTGCATTAGGAGGAATGCCAGGGTGTCCACAGTCAATCACTACAATACATAATTATTGAATATAAAATTTTTTTATATCTCCTATCGAACAACCTGCACCAACTTTTTATAGAATAAATGAAAAATAAATTATCTGCTCAAAAATATCCAATTTCCAGAAATCAAGTATGTACATGAAAGATGGTTTTAAAAAAATAAAATGGAACTTGCAGTTTTGGATCCATTCTGTTAACACACTCACCATGAGCATGAGTTTAACAGGAACATTTTAGGTAAGCATAAATGATTGAGAGTATAAGTCTGTATGTGTGGGGTATATGAGTGTGTGTTCATATGCATATGTACATGGGTTGGAAGTATGTATGTGTCTGGACAAGAATGTGCAAGTTAGGGAGAAGAGTAACAAGAATTGGCTAAATAAGGACATAGGATGCCACATATGATTCAAAATGAACCCCTACAGAAATCAAAAGGGAAGAACTTTGAGGGTAAAGGAAAGGGAATGAAGATGGATGTGTGACACAGACACCATCTAATATGTAGTCTAGAATAATTCCTTCCCAGGCCATTACTGAATAAATTATGCTATACAAGGAAAATACTTGTGGCTTGTTAATAATGAACACATTGCTAAGCATAGCAGAAGGAGATATCAGTATAGTGTAGGATTTACTTTATAAACTAGAGGCAGCTTGGGAATTTACTGTGTGCCCACTTTCAGTTGTAACTTGGAAAAATATTGAGTGTTATGTGATTCCAGAATTTTAAATAGCACACAAGGAGACATAACCTTAATAAAACCCTTGAGTACTTAGCACACTACCAGTGATTACTCCAGGAAATAAAGAAAGGTGGAAAGTGTAAGAAAGCTAAGAAAAGCTGGAGAAGTTAATGTTTACATGTCCTGTGGAAGATTTTTGATTATTGTTAGAGCCACAAAAGGCCAAGTAAGTGAATTAGTCAAACTACTAGAGCAGTAGTTTTGTAGAAAAGAAATCAAATACATTTAAGCCAGGTATCAACTGATTTTATTATTTGCATATAATCTGATATTTAATAGACATAGCATAAGGTTTTGTTTCTTCATGGGTACATGTATGATATCAAAAAATTTTGAAAACCCACACTGCATGAACATAAATTGCCTCTAAGGAAACATAATCATAAAGTACTTTCAGAACGTAGAAATTTCACATAACCAAGAATTACTTTCACAATGATTTCTTGACATGCTACTCCTTTGATCTGTAAGGATTTTTTCATATCACGTCCAAGATTCATTAACTCCTTGAGATGTAGCTGTGTCTGAGACCTATAGTCTGACTGAATTCCTAGAATTCATATTCATTACTCTACATTCTCACAAAATTTTTATTTATTTCTCTTAAATTATTTTCTCAATGCACAGGTTAATTACCTATGTATCTGCTATAATTTATTTATATTCTACAACTCCAATACAACATACAACAAACCACACTCAAATGTTCACTGACTTGAAAGACAATGTGTATTAACACTTACAGCATTTGTATGTGTATGTGTCCTTATATGACAAATATTTAAGATCAATAAGTCTTAGTCAATAGCTCTGTCAAGTCCTCAAGTATTCTGAAACACTGGTGGCTGTTTACATTAAGACTAATATTGCCTTAAATGAAATTTGAAATATTAGTATAAAAGAAAATAGAAATGTATTTGCCTCTTACAATAGTAACATCATAGATTATGAAAGACATCTACTTTTCATTTTCTATCTGCTCTGTCAAAATTCAAAATCAAAGAATGATAGAGATATATTCATCACACTAATACTAATAAAAATGGCAATTGTGCATTCAATCAGCAGAATATAAGGATATGAAAATAAAGTAATAATTAAAAACAAAATCCTTCTGATATATAGCTTCAGATATTTTATAAGAAAATGAACATCCATGTAGCTTCCATGACATTTTCTCGAGAAGAATTCATATTATCTACTTACTGATACATTCTGGTAAAGGTTTGTCCCACTGTCCATTTGGCTGACATATCAATACTGAAGATCCAAATAAGAAATATCCAGGATTGCAGTCATAAAACACCACAGTACCATAGGTAAAATTTCCATGTTCTATTTTACTTTCTCTTTTGGAATTGGCAGGAATTCCGGGATCAGAACAGTTCACCACTAGGCAAATGACAAATTTTGAAATGTATGTTTGGAATAATATACATATACCTATATAGATTAACATTAGAAATTTAGGAATTTAGTTTCAAAGGTAAATTTTAACTAAACAAACCAGAGAGTCCAAGAATAAAAGTGGATTATCTAGATAATGATGTGAGAATCATGTGTTTGAAAATAGAGGAAAAAAGGAAGACCTTTGCAAAAATATTTTGAACAATAGTAACTCCATAAGTATTATGCTGAGTACAGATTTAAAGAATGATGCCTTTCAGCTACAGTTAAACCATAATAAATGTAGAAAAATGGTAACTTGGTTTTTTTTATGATGTGATATGAAGTATATCATAGTTCTTTGCAAAATGGAAAAAGACCAAAAAATTCTCTTTGATCTGTTTCTAGAGAGAAAGCAATAAATAAATTCCCAACACAAGTATCATGGCTATTCAGACCTCATAGTTTTTCCAAATATATGAAGAAAATAAATGCCAAAGATAAGTTCCATTAATTATGAAGTAAATCACAAGTAAAATGATCTTAATGATTTTTATATGCAGCCATAAAATAGGTACAAGACAATAAAGTTAAGCAGCTGAAATAAGGCCTACCAGAGTTAACTTTAAAAGAGAGGTTAAAAATTAAGGAAAAAGGAAAGCATTGCTAAAGAGATGGTTTCAACATTAGACCTTTTTAATTTTATTAGTGGAAAAATTCCTACTGTTCTGCCCAAGCTATTTCAAATGTAATCATCTATATTTCCACAGACACATTACTATCATACTCTAAAGGGGATTATATTCAGACTTTCACCTTTGCACACTGGTGGAGGACGGCTCCACTGCCTGTTGGCCTGGCACTGTGCCTTTGTTGGTCCTTGCATAAGATACCCAATATTGCAAGAGAATGTCACCACATCATTAAAATTGAATCCATTTCCACTTGTTCTTCCATAAATTGGACTACCAGGGTGACCACAGCTAACAGCTGATAGCAGTGGGTGGGAGAGGGGGAAAACACAAAACAGAATATTTGTTTCAGTTATTACATAACAAATTTAATCACATCAAACAACATAGAAAGAAGACCACTTCTATGTGAAAGTATAGTTAAAGTACTTTTACTAATGCAATGGAATGATTGAGAATGTCAAAATAAGCTATAATAATAGGAAAATAAGTATATAGACAATGATTTACAATTTTATGTGAGTGGTGCAGAGATAGTTAAAGTTTTAGGTACCTTTTCATCCTTTTTTTTTAGGTAGAATACTGAAATTCGAATAAATGTGGGAATGATTGAAGTTATATAACTAGTTAGTAGCAGAAAGAAATGAAACTGAACTGATTTTCCTTTTCTAGTTAAGTTTAAGAACTGAATATACCAAAAGGTAGATTTTTTTGTATTTAATTTTGAAATATTTATTTTAATAGTATTTATACAATTTTTATGCATAATAGTGATAAGCAAAAGTGTGCTTAAAGAATAATTTAATGTGACTATATACTGTAGAGAATAACAAATTATGCATGATACTGTATTAGAATTCTCAGTATGCTGAGATACCAATATTAACATTTTCTAAACCAACCTTACTGATTTATTTTCTTCACAATTGATATTTGATAATTTAGCACAATTTTGTTTGGAAATAATATTATCAGATGGATTATATAAATCCTTTTAGTGTTATAATTCTTCTATAATAGTAGTGCTGATTTTTCCCAAATACTTTGCATTTCTATGAACTGCTTTATTGCCTCATCCCACTCTATTAATCAGAGTAACTCCTGTAATAGTGTTTCATAATTAGACACAGTGAAAGACCACAGTCACTTTTAATATATTTGAAATGACCCAAGCGCAATTATTTTTCACCTATACTGTTAATGTCAACCTACTCATTTGGAAATTTAACTGCATCTTATTCTTGTTACAATTATCAATAAAGAACCCAATTTTACCCCAAGGGCCAATTTTCATTTATAGTCTTCAGTTATTCAACAAGAAAAAACAGTGGTATTAGTTGGCTATGCTTGAATATAAATGAAAGGAGAGACATATAGGACAGATACAATCATAATACTGCTTTCTTTAAATCATCAGTCTGTGTATGTGTTGTGTGTGCATGCACATGCACAGGTATACCTAGAAAAGTAATTTTAATTGTTAACTATATGCTCTATCATCCTATTAAATCTCAACATACAATAGTAATTTCCATGAAACTAGAATTCCAATAAATTTTTGTTGATTGGATAAAATCTTAACAATGATGGAACTATAAATATGGATGTAATTAGTCAAAGAATAAATGAAGTAATTCCTGTGAATCCATACTACAGATCCCATGCATTATTTATCTGCACCCATCAAAATCTCTACTACCTGATCATATGATGTTACAATTAGTATAACATACTGACAGTATTTATTTTCATTTTCCAATTCCAATTTTAATACAATGTCAGTAATTGGGGATGGGAATAATTAGGAGAAAAAATACAAGAAACACACTGATAATTTGACTTACAAGTCCAAAATAAGATAGTGATATGAAACATTTATATACTGCTGGGGATTTAGTGGAGCAAGTAAAAGTAATAGAGTTAGCAGTATTCTTATTTTTTATGGTATAACAGTCATATAAGTGCACAATGGACAAACTTAGGCCATATAAAAAGTAATCATAGAATACAGCCAAATATATTTAAAGAGTAATATTAAAAAGTTTTTTTAAGATCCATTTTATTCTTCATATGTGAATCATATCTAAATTAGTTTAAATGATCAGATGGATATTTGTTGAACTAGTGAGATATTTTATTAAAACAATTCCAAAATTACTTATACAATTTTGTATGAATTTATAAATAGTGGAAAGAGGGTTTTAAAATAAAACTTTAAAAACATTTAAAAATATTTCATATCTTTTATGAGAAATTGTAATTATGTAGTTGTGTAATCTTGACGTATTAAAGAATACAATGAATTTTGAAACAAAAGGGGCCATAGTGATAAACCCTTTTAACCATTCACTTTATTTAAAGGAATTAGGGCTTAGAGGGATTAAATGACTTGCACGGGCTCATGTAATTAGCAGTGGAACCAAAATGAGAACAATGGTTCTTCATGTCATGTCTGATGATTTTTTTCTGTCACTAATTATACTCCATCAGGATCTGATTTTGATGCAATGACTATAGCATCATAACTATTAGAAAATATTTATGCAAAGTATTTTCCACTATAAAAATTTCATAGGATCACATCACAATATTGATGCCACTGACAGTCTTAAGAAATTAAAATCTTCATAATGAAAAATCTTCCTTATAGGACTATTCATTTATAAACATTACATATTTATATTAAATATGGAAATAGCTTAATTTAATTTTGTGTCTTTATGATGAAACATAAATAATAACAGACTTGTTTTCTTTCTGCTTTTATAGTGAATGGTATTATATGCTTTATAATAAAGACTAGTTCATAGCAGTATAAAATAAAAGAATTTAGTTTATGCCTGCATCTTTAAATATATATATATATACACACACACACACACAATCACTTTCCTCTGCGTGTGTATGTGTGCACTTATATATCTTACCTAAGAAAAAATTATTAGTAACTGCGTGGGAGCAGAGGTCTGTGATCACTGCTGCCATGCTTACTTACGCACACAGGATGGGAGTTGACCAGACCAGTTGTGATCCTGTTGACATATTCTCACTGAAGAACCAATCAATCGAAAACCTGCATTACACTGATAAACAACTGTGTCTCTGTATCCATAATTCTCTCCAATGACTTGACCATTCACAATGAGTTCTGGAATTCCACAGTGACCCGCTGACATAGGTCAGAAAATAATATTTTTAACATTGTGATCTAAAATTTATTTGTATATATATCACATAAATATATATTTAATAGTTATATTTGCTTATATATGTAAACTTTTAAAGTTCACTAACAAGCATACTAAATGCAAACACGATTATATGACATAAAGATAACTATAAAATGCCAAATATTTGAAATTAAAAGAAAACACACTTCAAGTAACACTTGAGTCCAGAAGAAATTATAAAACATTTCAACTTGTATAAAAATGTAACATATCAAAATTTGAGGAATATAGATAAAACAGTGCTTGGTGGGGAAATTTATAGTGTCAAGTATTTTTATTAGAAAACCTACAGTTATCCCAAAACTCATTATATACTCGTTAGCATACTAAAAATCATAACCCTTTGTGTCATGACAGCTCTGAGGCTGACTGTATCAGGATGAAAAGAGAACGAAAAAAGAGTGCCTCTCTATTCCCCAGAAAGCCCTCCCCATTCTGAGAAAAATCACACCTATCCCAATGAATACTGTACCGCATCCCCTGCTTAAACTCAAGCTATATGACTATCCAAACTGCCCCTCACCATCAGGCTTGCCGCTTGAACATGCTCCCATTCCTTCCTTGAGTGTGTACTTCTGCTTTATTAAACTTCTCTTTGCTAGTATGTGCCCAACTGTTAGTGAATTCTTTCGCAATCAGAGACAAGAACCCTCTCCCAGGTTGAGGTCTCACCTAAGGCAGGAGACCTCCCCAGACTGGATTTCCCGACAACAGAACCAACACATTTAAGAGTTCAGAGAACCTGGGCAAAGTATTTGAAAATCATGTCATACCAAAAATTAACACAAGATAAAATAGATAATATGTATAGTCCTTTAACACTCAGGCTCTGGTGTTCTCATTGGTAAATTCAAATATTTAAGCAAAAAAAGGAAAAAAAAATTACACATAGTGTTTTAGAAAATATATGAGAAAAAATCACTTCATAACTTGTTTTAATGAGGTACTCATAGCTCCAGTAGTAAACCTAGGAAGACATATGGAGGAACCAGTCTCCTTTATGAACACAGGTGCAAAACTCTAACAAAAATTCTAGAAAAAAACCTAGAAGTATACATCATGATTATCCAGAAATGAACACTTGGTTTAATATGGAAAAGCAACCACTATAATTTACCATACTGACACAGTAAAAAAGAAAAAAAGGACATGATTATTTCAACAGATGAAGAAAAAAATTTATATTGTGATTTATAATAAGAAATATATATTTGGCTTGGTCTCCCTTTCTGTCAGAGAGCTCCTAAAACCAGTGGAAAGTACCTAAATGATGAAAGTACCAAAGGTGTCTTCTGTTATGTTGATAAAGTGACCTTTGGACTTCACCTAAGGATGAGACTAGTTGCAGGCAGAGCCAACCTTGTTAGCTGAGGATTGGAGCTTTCAGTCTCACCCCTGTGACCTTGGTGAGAGTAGAGGGGTTGTAGGTTGAATTAATTGCCATAATTCAATTTATCATGCCTATGCAATGAAGCCTTCATAAAAACTCAAAAAAACAGGGTTCAGAGTACTTCTCGGTTGGCAAACACGTGGAGGTTTGGGAAGAGTGGCACACTCAGACAGCATGACAACTCCACGCCCTTCTCACGTACTCTGCCCTATACATATCTCTTCCATTCGACTGTTCCTTTTGTAACAAACGATGTTCTAGAAAGTAAAATGGTTCTCTGAGTTTTGTGAGCTGCTCTAGCAAATTAATCAAATCCAAGGATGGGTTGTGGGAGCCTCTGATTTACAGCCAGTCAATCAGAAGCACAGGTGACAAACCTGGGCTTCCAGTGTGCATGTGATGATGGGTTTGGGGACAGACAGCCTTGAACTAAACACTTAACCTGCATAATCTGATGCTATCTCTGGGTAGAAAGTATCAGAACTGAGCTGAACTGTAGAACATTCAGCCACTGTCCACAGCATTGCTTGTTGTTCAAAACTGAGTATTAGAACACCAAGAGACATTTAAGAAAACCCTCAAGCTAACAGTTTATTTACAGGTGAAATACTGAATTGTTTCCTGTATGTGGGGCAAGACAAGGATGTCCACTTTCACTAGTTCTACTCAACAGTGTTTGATTGGCCCTAACTAGTACAATATATTATTAATACAAAGGGAGAAAGAAAAAGCATACCTTTGGGAAACAAAAGAGTAAAGCTATTTTATGTTTAGGTGATGTATGTGTAGAAAATATTGTTATTATTTAATATAAAATTTATTTTAAGAAAATTCTAAAACTAATAAGTGAATTTAGCAAGGTTATAAGATATAAGATAAATATTTTAAATAATTATATTTTTATATACTATCAGCAAACAACTGGAAAATGTATCTTAAAAAATGAACAATTTCACTTATAATAATGTAAAGACTTTAAATATCCTGGAGAATAAATTTAGCAATAGACACATATAAACTATGATAATATTTCAAAATATTGTTATTACAAAAAATTGAAGAAGATGCAAATAAATTAATATACTAAATATATATGTTCTTGAATTGGAAGACTCAGTATTGTTAGATGCCAATTTTCCCTAAATGATCTATAGATTCAATGACTGATCACAGACCTCTCAGACTTTTTAAAATAAAAATGGACAGGTTTATTCTAAAACTTATGTGAAATTGCAAGGTATCCAAAGTCATCTTGAAAATTAAGAACAAATTTGAAGAACTTCCATACAAAATTTCAAGACTTATTATGAAAGCTATTCAATAGTGCCAGATACCCTTTCAGAAAAACAAAAAAAATCTCAACCTACTTCATATTTCATATTTTATATTTCATATAACAATAAACTAAAGATAAATCATAGATAAAAAGTAAGATCGAAATTAATACTTCTAGAAGAAAACATGAGAGAAAATCTTTGAGTCTTATGTCTGAACAAAGGTTTCAAAAACAAGACAGAAAAAGTAGTAACCAGAATGGGGGAAAAAAAAGAAAGATATGATAGACTTTACCAAAACTTAAAACTTCTGCTCATCAAAAGACATCACTAGGAAATGAATAAGCAAGTCACAGGCCAGGAGAAAATATCCATAAAACACATACTAATGAAGGCTTTGCAGCCAGAATATATAAAGAACTCTCATAGTTCATAGTAAAAGGCAATATAAAGATATTTCATCATTCCCAAAGGAAAATGTACAAATGGCCAAGAAGCCCAAGAAATTGTACTATAACAATAATTAAATTTAAATCTTGTAAGATACCTTTATGCACTCAACAGAATGGATAAAAGTAAAAGACTGATTATACCACTTGCCAGAGGAAATGTGGGACAACCAGAAATCTTCTAAGGAATTTTACTGCTGAAGATCCAAGAAAAATGAATTCATATGCCCACAAAAAGACTTTCACATGAATATTCATTGCTACTTTACTCCTAATAGCTTCAAAATGGATAGAGCTCCATTGTTCTTCAACAGGGGAATGGCGAACATGTGGCATATTCATGAAATGGCATTCTACTCAGCAATAAAAAACACAAATTACTGAAAAGCAACAAGTATGAAAGAGAATTAAAGAAGCCTTACACAGAAGAGTACATATTTTAGGATTCCATTCCTTTGAATTTCTAGAATAGGGAGAACTGATTTGGTGAAAAAAAATCAGAACGGTTACTAAGCATGGTGGGACTATGATAGGCCACAAGGAACTTTTCCCTGAGCAATGCTCTACAGATACAGTGGTCTGAGTTACACAGGTGCATGCACACACTGGTCAAAGTTCATCTAACACCATATTTATGATTTGTGCACCTCATTGTATATATATTTTGCCACAGTAAAAAGAAGAGAGAATGGTAAGATATGTATGCTGAAATGTTTAACAATGAAGGGTACTGTACTATGAAGTGTACAGTGAATTCTGTTATTTACTTCAAAATGCATCAAAACATAAAATGAATTGATGGATTGATGAGAGGCCTGGAAGGATGGACAGATTATGTGATTGACCAATATGACAAAATGCTAATTGTAGAACCTAGATGGTGGGCATATGGTGTTCTCTGTCAAGTATTTCAATTGAAAAACTGAAAAAAATTCATAAAATGCTATGGGATTGGGGAAAAATGCATGTATTTTAGAGAAACATAAGCACATTCTGGTGACCATTCCAAGTCCAAAGTGTTTGGGGCTATAAGGACAAATGGTTTTCAAATATGAGAATGACTGGACTACATGAATCCTTCAGGTCAGTTCTAAGCATAAGATTCTAGGATTTGCTTGTTTGGCCGTTGTTATTTCCTTCTGCCAACATCCTTTCGAATTTATAGTAGATGTCAACACTATACTGTCTGAAATTGAAACTGAGCAGGTAACCCACACCCTTTGATGAAGCCCCTCAGACTTCTCATTAACAAAGAGAAGTCAGCCCCTTAATCATGAACTAATGTGTGGTTCGATTATGACCCAGTTTTTGGGAATTAGACTGGGTAGTTAGAGATTAAAGAAAGTGGAAGTTTGCAAACCATGGTAAAGCAAACTAAACAGACATAGGACTCTTATTTCCCCTTCAAGGCCACAGATAAACTCTTGACTCGTGTATCTTTGAGATATTTTCCAGGAAGTTAGATCCCACCGTATGGGCCACCCACTGACTCCAAGTGTGTAAACCTCAGTATTTGAGTTTACAAATACATTTTCAAATTTATAAATAAACTAGGCTATCTGTAATTAAAAGCAGCATAACCAATATCAGTTTAGGAACTATTAAGAAATATTTTTATTTGATTATTAAATCATATGTTAATACAAAGACTTAATTCATT
Organism: Smutsia gigantea; assembly: GCA_032199065.1. Taxonomy (NCBI): domain Eukaryota; kingdom Metazoa; phylum Chordata; class Mammalia; order Pholidota; family Manidae; genus Smutsia; species Smutsia gigantea. Next base: position 39,842 of record JAVSCE010020384.1, on the reverse strand, counting down.
TAACATTTATTTTTTATATAATGAATTTCCAAATATATGTGCACTTATAAAAAAACCAGTGTTGGTAGGTTTCCAAGTATACATATTAACAAATATGCCTGAAAGGGAAAAAAAGAATGATTCAAATAATGATTTTATTACTATGAATATTTTCAAGTTATTAGCAAAATAATATGTATTTAAAATGCTAAAGTATAGGTGTCATATTCTTAAGTAGTAAAAATTTTAGAGACAAAACATTGCATAAATTTAGCAACACTTGTTTACAATAGTGATTTTTATATTAGTAAGCAAAATGAGTATTCCTTATTCTCAACATTCAAGTGAATAATTATTAGAACAATTTTCATGAAATCTAATTTAATATTTGCTGTCATTTCTTGAAACCATTTAGAGAAAAATAAAGCATAAATCATACTGTTTTTTTAACATTAAAGAAATTATTGAAGTCTTTGAAAAAAAGAGAAAGCATAAATCATAACATTCTTTTAAAAATAAAGAGGAGGGGTAAGAAGGACTAGCTAGTTCACTTTCCTTTACTGAACACTTTTTATAATGAATTCAAAGAACCCTAAGGTGGTGGAAAATCCTATTTGCCTAAAATCAGTTTTAAAATATTTTTTAAAGTTTTACTAGAAAGTGATACAACACATGTTGAAATTTTATGAAATAAAAAAGGAGAAAGATATTTAATATTAATTAAATAAATAAATTAATAATAAGATAAATAAATGTGGAAATTGTTTTTAATCCTTCAGTCATTTCCCCAAGCAAATAGGTGAAAGGAGAATTGACTATGATTTAGAATGAATTAACTGCTATAGCACTTAATCCAGTTGAGTGTGTAGACATAATTTTCAGCAATTAGTTTTCACCTTTTTATTTTCACCATGCCTGGAAGAAAATGTGTTTTTCTTTAATGACAGATTCTTATTTAGCATACTAGTTGATTAACTTTAAGAGTTATATTAAATAGCTCTTTTACCATGAGACATTTTTAAAGTTAAATATTTTCTGTTGTTTAGCATCCTTAAAGAGGAATATAAATTATCATCTCATATTATGAAAACTGCCTCCTTTTCGGAGAGGGGAAGATAAATTTGGTTAAAATCATTAAAAAATCTGTACCTAGGCATCTGGTTTCAGATCCACTCCAAAGGCCTGAAGAAAGGCATTCCCGTACAGCGGAACCCACAAGCATGAATCCTGAATCGCAGGTAAAGATGGCTGTTGAGCCATATGAAGTTTGAGTTCCAATCTTATTTCCATTTGGAGGTGTAGGTAGATCGCCACAGGAAATAACTTAAAAACAATAAAAAAGGAAAAAAGCTTAAAAAAATAAAGGCACTTATAACAAAACCATGCTTTTAACATTTAAAATCTCTATAATTTGACATAATTACAATTGAAATTGACATTTGTAAAACATGGTTGACTGAGTGTGAAAATGTAGAGAAAATGGATGGCATAATTTAAAACTTATCCTCTTGAATTCCCATAAAACATTAAAAGTGACAGTGACATGCTACTTCCTTTGCATTTTTTTGCTTAGCCAACCTGTTCACTCAGCAGGTTGTAGTGCAAAAAAAAAAAAAAAATCACAAGAATAAAAGCAGGATAATTCATTAGTTCAGAATATTTCTCTGACTTATAAAGTGACATTGGACAATCCCTTTGACTTACCAGGGGCAAAGTTTCCTCATTTCCTAAGATAATGCTAACAGGAGAGTAATTACAATTAATTTTCTTGAGAACTCTACAGTTGTTTATAAGGAACTTTACAAGTGAAATATCATTTGATTCTCACAAGAACCATTAGATATAATTATATTTCACATTTTGTTTATAGGTTTAAAACAATGAAAAATAGAGACTGACTTGCCAGGTCATTCAGAAACCAGCTCTTATGACTACTTCATATTTAAAAACTACAAATGAAATGTCTCTCTAGAATAAAGACAACAGTGGATAGTGTTTATTGAGGGCTTACTTTGTACCAGCATTCCTAGCGTAATTCTCAAAACAACCTGATGAGGTATGTGCAGTCCTTATGTGAACTGTATGTACTAGGACATGGGCACATAGAAGTAACAGCCTGTAAATATTAAACCCAGCAGTCAGTCTACCTCCAGGATCCAATACTCAAACACTAGCCCAGAGTACTTTATTCTAGTTCCAGTTCTGGCTTTCAGCTCTAGACTTTAGGTAGCCATTAGATAGACAAATAGAATATTTGCAAATTTTAAATAGTTGCACATAAAATTTAAAATGTTCTGATTGTTTTAAACTAATCCCCCAACAATCCCTTAAGACAACTATATTTATTACATATGAATACTAACAATTTAAAAGATGAATAAATGGAAGATCAGAAAAATTACTTCTTTTTCATTTTCTCAGTGAATTGAATTCTTAGATACCTTATCTTACCCCCATTCTTACCTGGGGGCAGGAATCTGATCTTATGTATCACTTAAACCTTTCTACATAATAGAGTATCAAGCACAAAAAAACACAAACATTTGTTGAATGTCTCATTAATGTTTGTGTTGTAGATAATTTTTTTTCTACCTCATTGAGATATCCCTAACCCAGGTGCCTTTGTAATGAAATTATATTGGAAGAACAATCAGACTAGAAACAGAGAAAGATCTGGAAGAAAACTCAAAAGAGTAGGGCAAAAATTTACAACTATAGATGCCATATTTTGAGAATACCTAATATAATTTAAATATATATTTTTGAGATTTTAATTCATACAATTTGTCTTATAAAAAATATAACCCCCAAATTTTTATGTTTATATGGAGATTAAGAAAATAAATTGCAGAATCGAATATTCATAAGTAAAATAATGCTAGGTACTTGTGTACTTATTACACACAGACAGTTGTCTGCTATGTTATACTTCTTACTCTTCATAATCTTATTTAGACTTATGATTCCTTTATTAGTTTATTTATAAATTATAAGTATTTATGCCATAAATGCCATGGAGTTGTGTTGGACACAAATTAAAAGGATTAATTTTCAGGGTAGTATAGCTCCTGACACAAAGTAAAAACTAATAAATGTAGTGAAGGAAGTTCAAAGGGAGTTTAAGATATTTCATCTGAATATTCCATGTACAATTAGATTACATTAGACTCTGGTCATTTATAAGAATGCATGGAAAGAGAATAACAATGTGTCCAATTTGATTTATTAAATATTTATTGAGTTCCTGCTGTGAATCAGATTCTAACTGGTATTTTCAACATGTCATACCAATAAAACTTTACAATAACTATGAGATAGGTATTATCATAATTTTCTAGTTTAAGAAATTTGATGTGAGAAAGAATAACATTATATAACAGTAATAAAAGACGGGAGTTAGACTGCTTGGGCTGAATTTCCTTCTCCACCATTTATACGCTCTGTGACTTACGTAAAATGAAAAACTCTGGGGCTCAGTTTCCTTTTGATAAAATAAATATAATAATACCAACTACTTTTCACTACTAGGATGGAAATTAAGAAATAAATGAAATAATACAGGTAAAGGGCTAAAAGCAGCCCCTGGTAAGTTGTAAGTATACAATAAACATCATCTAGTTGTAGTAAATGATAGACTTAGAATCTAAATACAGGATTTCTGAATCCAAAGCCTATGCTTTTTTTCATATTGCGAATACAAAAAATAATTTGAAAAATTTAAAACGTAATGAGAATAAATGACCCTTTTAATTATACTCATTATTGCTCTACTGTGTTTGGAAAAGGAAGTGATCAATCAATTCAATCACCAAGGAAGGCTTATGAAATAAGTTTAGCAACATGTATACTTACTTTGGCAATATGGTCTTTCATTTCTCCAACTCCAAGTACCATTAGGCAGGCATTCAATAGAAGCAGGACCTAGTCCATGATAACCAGGGTCACAGCTGAAAACGACCTTGGTCTTGTATTCATAATGGGAGCCATTCACAATTCGCCATCTTCCGTGTTCCAAAGTAAAGGAATTGATGCTTGGACATGTAACAACTATACAAAAATAAGAACGTAAATGCTAATAAGTCAGTCATGTCTGTTCCACCTCCTAACTATACCTCATGTCTCGTCCATCCTTTATATCACCACTGCCTTACTTCATTCATAACTGTGCAATACGAGGTCTCTTAGCATTTGTTTTTATTTCTTTTCTGTGTTAATCTTCTCCACTTCCCCAGCTCTGTGGTACTGCTGGCAGTTCTTTGAATATGTCCTGCTATTTCACACTTCAAAGGCTTCATAAGTATTCTATCTGCCTAGTACCCCTATTACTGCCTACCTCTACTCTTATATTTCTTTAAAAATTTTTTTAGATTATCATGTCCAAATCTATTCCTTAGTATAGGAAGGCATGAAATAAATTTTAGTGATGAATTTTTCCAATGATATTACTTTGTTAAAATTGTGTCTTTTGTTTGAAGCAGATTTAAAAGTATTCTTTTCTCCTTTTTTCCTAGCTTTAATGAGGTTTCTTTGAAAGGAGGTAGAAAAAAGGAAACCCTGTACAAGTGGTGGGAATATAAACTGGTATGGCCATTATGGAATACACATATATGGCCAATACAAAGGCTCATCAAAAAATTAAAAATAGACCTACCATATGATCTGGGAATTCCACTTTGGATATATACCTAAAGGTAATGAAATTTGGATTTGAAGAAATAGCTGTAATTGCATGTTCATTGCAGCATTAGTCACAATATACAAGATTGGAAACAACCTACTCTCTCTTCTCCAGAAGTTTTAGAGGGACTTTATTTCGAGGAAATTTGTTTATGAGAATGGGCTTTTTATGCAACAGCTGTAACATAAACTTCAGCTAATTCAAAACTTGCTCAACATAAGGTAAGTTAAAGTTTTATTAGACACCTTTGTTAAGAGTGCAAAAAATTTAACAATCCTCTTTTTAAATGAAATCACAGCTACCTTGCAATGTTAGCACTAAATCAGTAGAAATAACTGAAGTATAGATAAAAATCAAAGGTTTCATTTAAAATGACATGCTCCAATCTTTTGCTACCAAATATTTTATCAGAAATATTTTCTATTATATTATATAATATTCATTTATCTAGTAAAGGAGTAGTGACAGCAATGATGAATATTTTAGATCTAAGTAACCTGAGGAATACTGACAAAGTCAAAGTTATGATCAGCTCAACAGCATCATTTATCCTTACAAAAATCAGAGCTAAATATATTGATACACAATTTTATGAATGCAAAGTTTAAAAACTTAAAAAAATTTTTCAATTTGAAAATACATGTTGATTTATGGTTGACTTTTCACAAAGTAAATGAAACTTTGTTATGTAAAATGAAAAGTCACTTGAATTTTTGACCTAAATGTTCTAGAGTTTCCAAAAATGAGTGAAAATTTGTCATACTGTCTTCCAGTTCTTCATAGGACAAGACAGATTAAATAACTTTTATCTGCCTCTTAGATACCACACATCATTTCAGGGATTAATTCTAAAAGTTGAAGAATATATAAAATTTCAAATCATGTAAGATGCCAATAGAAACACAACTGATGAAATTTCCTTAACACACATACCAACACAGCGAGGGGTTTTGTTATGATTGCTCCAAGTTCCATCTGATTGACACACAGCAGTGGTAAGTTCCTTAGATGACAATCTATATCCATCATTACAAAAATAGGTAACTCGGGTTCCTACCAAGTAGTCTGTCGTTAGTATTCCTCCGTTTGTTGGTGCTTTAGGAATCCCACAGGAAATTGCTGGAATAAACACATACATACAAAATCACAGAAAAATAAAAAAACTTATTAGACAAGGCTAAACTGTAAAGCATATATGATTCTTTGGGGTTTCATTAATTCAGTGAAACAATTCCAGAATATCTCCCAAAAAAAGCTTTTATGAACCATAACTTTTTAAGTAATTTATTTCAAACTCCTATTGGAGAAGTTTTAAATTGGTAAATCCATAATTACTAATGCTTTATTTCTCATTTTCTTAGTTTCTTGTCAGCATGTGCATAATTATCAGCATTCATATAAATTATATGAGAACACAGGTCAGGTAAACAGAGTATATCTATTGCTAACCCATGACTGGACTACCACATAGCAAGTGTGGGCAGTTCAATTGGAAGGATCATTATTTAAGATTATAAGGACTTTGTCCAGGAATAAAAAATAGATTTATTTTACATGGAAACTAGTTATTGCTCTATCTTAGGTTCAGCCAAGCTCTATGTGCTTGAGCACAACCATGGAATATCATGCATAGGGAGAACTTTGGTGAATATAGGACCAAGCCTTACTGTCTTAAAACCTAGTGTGGATCTTCCTGCATTTCACTGGAATGTCTTAGCTTGTCTTGATTTTCATATACAATAAATCTTAGGTGAAAACTAGTTATATCATATTATGATAATTATGGTAAAAATTTAATTTAAATACTTCATTACTTATATTTTCACATCTTAAAAATTCAAATGACTATAGAAATCCCCTAAGACCAATTGTTTTTCCATCTTTGCTCTACAGGTACACAATTAGCATCTCCAAAAAGAAAAAAATAAGCTGTCAAAGAATACATTTGGCAGCAAAACCCTAATTAAGGTGGTTTGTACCTTTATATAACATTTAAATATATGTAAATATTTATACATATCACGGCAGAAAGAGAAATATATTTGAATATGGGTGCAGCCCCAGAACCAGTTGGAGGTATTATGTATACCTGGTAAATATATATATATATACTGTATCATCTCAGAAAAATCAGAAAATTTATGAATTCTCAATTATCTAGTCTTACACAGTTCAAACAGGAGATTCTAGGCTTGTAAATATATTATTCTTTTCAAAAGAAATTAAGAACAGAAAGATGTGAGTTTAGTTTAAATACTTACAAATTTTGTGGTCTATTTAACTATCTCCCATTTCAACCTAAAATTCTATTTGTCTTAGAAGCCTACCATTTAGGTGGTTAATTGTAATTAATCAATGTGAATTGACTATAAAGTATAAAAAATTCTTTATGAAATCTATATGGAATTCTCAAAACTAAATGGCAGACTCCCTACTGGTGAATATCTTTTGCAATTTTAAAACCTCCAAATTATGAACAGAAAAGCAGTAATACTGACTTAATAAATTATATAAGCAGTTTCATACAATTATGTTATTATTCCTGCTATCTAATTACAGATCCTCTAACATAGTGTTGCAAATGTAAATGGTTCCCTGATGTCTGCTAAAGCAGCGTTTATATTTCTACTTAGGATTTTTGGGAATTTCAATTTGTAGTAAGCATTCTCTCCAATGAACCCCCACCAAGGATTGCATATTCACTGATTTTTAAAATAAAAACTATACATTATTGAAGTAGTGTAGGTTGAACTCAGATCCAAGTAAAAAGGAAATATACTTTAAACAGTATATGTTCCATTTATGAGGTTAGTATAAAATGGCCACATTTTAGAAAAAGAAAAGACATACTAAAATGATAGGACAACTGTGCTAAAGATAGCTTACAATTTAACTTCTCAGCTATAAAAAGAAAACAAACTGAAGTCAGAAGAACCATCATCACTGAGTGGTTGTCAAAAGGTGTCTTTACAGAACTCTCAAAAACCAGAAATTAAAAGTGAGGCAGGGAATACAAAATGTCAGTGCAATTCTCAGTTATCTAATGGGATGGGAATAGTTCAGTTGCTGAAAGGCGGAGGGAAATCAATGAATGATTATTAGATGTATAAACAAAGAAATAAAACACATTCTCAAACATGAATAGAGAATAGAGATAGCAGACTAGTTTTTTCTATCTTTAACTGTGCTCACAGTGTGTTACCAGTAGCTCAAGTAAATATATATGAGAGGGTATAAAGCAACTGAAGTATAAAACAAATCTGGAACAAAACAAAAATTTGCATTATGTGAACAGCTCTTCCCAATGACATTTAACCAGTTTATTTTAATTAGCATGTGTCTAAACATAGGTAGGTCACATACAACATTTTTATGAAATAATTAATCTTTTAAAATTGTTTCAATGATGACCAAAGATTGTTTTGGAAATGGCTTCTTAAATTATAAATATTTTGTTATTTTACTATGCCAAACATCTTTTTAAACCGGATTTCAATTTACCTATTCTAATTGAAGCACAATATTAAATCAAGAACAATGAAAAAAAGATTCTATATATGTCATTTACCAAAAAATCAGGGAAATTATAGCACTGACTCTACAAAGCAATTTCAAAATTTTAGAAAGTTCAGGATACTTTTACATTAACCAAGAGTTATTTTCAATAAAGATTACTATATATATAAAGATTATTAGATATACTATATATATTAAAATATATTAACAGTCCTTACACAACTGAAATGTAATAGTTCAAAGCTCACAGAATTTTCATGTTTATTTAAAATATATATGATTTAGAGGTTATTTTATATGTTTTAAATTCCATGATTCTGAAGCCATGAGATCAGAGATTCTTTCTAAAACCAGTTCTGAGAAATTTAATACTCCTGGTAGTCATTGGTCAAAGGAAAACAGATGTTTTGATAGTTTATTAAAATATACCTATTCTGCATGATGTTAATGCCTTCAATATTATTAGCCCACTAAGGTTATGATGCTTCCTAGAATTCTAATAAGGAATTAACATTTCCTGCATCAACAGAAAAAGGAAACAACAGATCTTTGATTTTTTCATTTATTTATGCATACCTATGAGAGCTGTCTATTCATGAATTAGAAATTGCAGTTAAATAGGTAAAAGAAGCCATTTGTGGCATCTGGTAATATTTATTCTCTGCTCATTTTAATTGCTATTATTTAATTTTAAATTTTATTGATCTATTTTATATTTTATTGTTTAATATAAATTGTCTCCAATAAGTAGATTATAGTTAAGACCCATTATTTATTAACTGAGAATGGTCTATGCTTTTCAGTGTGAGGATTCATAGTTGTTACATACACATCCTCATAATTGGTAGAATAAATCAAATATAAAATTAAATTTCAACTGAAGAAATAATGTAATACGTCAAATATTTGTAATTTTTCAAAGTCCAATGACATTAGATTTTCTTGTGTAACTGATGTTGAACTTGTCTTTATGACTACCTAGCTGAGAGACTCAACTACATTTTGACAACAAGACATACTCCAAAGCTCTAAAATGTGTCATTGGTTGATTAAGAAGCTTGTCATTCTGTTTGCTGTAGCAGGATCCAACGCTCAGGTAGTACCTCAATTTTTAACGAAATACAAATGAAAGACATCTCTGTTGAGTTACCTAAACAATGAAGAAAAAAATAACATGGTGATTGGCTACATTTTCCTCTTTTAAATGTGCTGCTCTGAAAACACATTTTTTGCATATTCAGGGTAAAAGTCTTCAGGAAACTTTCCCACTCTAATCCTCTCTTTTCTGTGGACTCTACACTATATAATCTCCAGCTCTGGATCGATCATTTTCTGACAACAAAATCATGGGAATGGTAGATGTCTGAGTAAAGTAGGTACATAAGTGGACAGAATAAATGCATAAATCACAAAACAAGTGAGAATTATAAAACAATGTCTTTTTCTCCTCAAATTTATCATTTTGCATTTTTAAGCCTTATTTCCATGAGAGGCATCTATAATATGCTCCTGAATATTTATATTTTTGGAAGTTTAATTGAATGAATAAGAAAGTTAAATGGGGTTAATTTTTACTAATGTGTTCTTCCATTTTTGGATAATATACTTCACCTTGACAAGCAGGAACCGGTGCATCCCATGAATGATACCCATAGGAAGACTTTCTGCACACTGCACTGCTTTTCCCAACAAGTCGGAATCCTCGATCACATGCCCAGCGGACCACACTATTAAGTTGTCCACCTGTCTGACTGATAATGTATCCATGAGGTGGGGATTCTGGTGTACTACAGTAGAAAGCTTTTCAAAAGAAAAAAGAATCACTGTGTAATTAATGAATCAGAAGGTCTTTATGATCCAGAGTTACAAAATCCTATAAGTGAATACTAATACTTAAAAAAAGGTCAGTTGTCCTCTATGTGAATTCATATGAACATCATACAATTTTCTATCCTCTTAAAAATCTATTGGCATTACTTTTAAGAGACATAACTTTCTCTAGGCTTTCATCTTCCAACTCTTATATCACCAAAGATGTCTTCTGAATTGAAATATATCATATTTTCTTAACACCCGGAGGTTCAAAAGCTCTACAAGTATTTCAGTGAATTTTGAAAGATGTATTTCTTGTTAGAAGGGCCTAAATGTCACTCCTTGGTAGTAATATTTTAGACCATGTTCTTTACATGTAACTTTGAAGTTCTCTCCAGACACCTATACATTAGGTCATGCATTTCATTTTCGTTGATATCTAAAATAAGACACCCCCCCATATTCCATAATCCTTCCTCCCAGTTTATTAAAGTTTCCATGCTTTCAAGAGTGCTTACATATACTGATAAAAAAATAAAACCTTTTTCATCTCCTGAAGTCTGAAATGTTAAAAGATAATGTCAAATGGCTTTTTTATATGTATGTACTTTGAGACTATTCAGCTTGGCAGGATCCATTTACCCTTTGAAACTTCGATGTATTCATCTGAGAAAAATGAAACTTTAGGTGTAATAGTGAGAAATAGATTGGACTAAGAATATATATATGTCACAACCTGCCATTTCTAAAGGAAAAATATTTAATATTCCAAGCTCTTTTTGGGGCTAAAAATAGTGTTTTTGCTACATTTATATCAAATTTTTTCATAAATATCAATGAAAGTAAGGATTTAGTCTATAACATAGTCAATCTAATGCTTAGAATTGCTTAATTTGAATGGTTCCCCTTTAAGTTATTATCATTAAAAATATGATTTAATGTGATAATTTTTAAATGCCACCTTTGGGCACAACTGCAATAAAAAGACATTCACATTACTTATATGGTAGAAACATACATTAAAATATGAAAAATCTAAAGGATGACTGGAACATATATTTCAATTTTTTTAAACTTTTTTCTTTTGTGTGACTAACATATTTTTTAATTTAATAGAAATCTATTATAGGATAAAACTTGCATATATCTAGTAATATGTCAGTGACAATTTACTTCTATGTAAAAGAGAAACTGTTAACAAGTTACAATTAAACTATCATCTTATAGTCCTACAGTCAAAGTAAAAAGACAAAAATTATTCTATTATTTGTGCATTATATATATGCAAATTTGTATAAATGAGTGAATTTCAAGAGTATATTTTTAGAACTGAAATTCAAAATTTATTTAAGTCTATACTAGAATTGTTGTGTCAGAATTGTTTATAAAATATTTATGAAAGTAATTTTCAGTTGAACTGATTAGCAATGACTCGTTTCTTGGGGAGACATGGTCTGAACACCATACAGAAAGAGATGGCTGACAGGTTCTGAAGTAGTCTGTTATTGGACACATACCCATGGCTTCTGACATGATTTAGGGTGGCAATGAAGAAAAAGAATATAATCCTCATATAATGAGGAACTATTTATATATACTTACTCAACAAGAAAATTACTGGCTCAGTATCAGTAGACCTTATAAACAGGAAGGCGTACAAAAAAAACTATTTCATCTTGATATTAAAAAGGATTTTTCAGCCCACATCTCCTAAATATTTCTCAATGAAAAGCAGTTATGAAAAAACAATTATTTTTTGAAAACAAAGGTTTTTAAATGATGTGTTCATCAATTTCTTTCAATATTTAAAAATTTAGCAAGTATCATAAAGAGATAGAAAAAAAACAAAGACTTTTACCATTGTATGTTTACCTTTTGTTTCAACTTGTCATTTAAAGGAGTTAGTAAATAGATCAAATATACACAATTAAGCAATGGTCTTAGTACTTTGTGAGGTTCAAGGAAAACAAACCTATTGAAAAAAATCTTTAAAATATCACTGTTTAATTTACAATTAACTTATATGTCATAAAAATCTTCCAGAAAACACATAAAAGATGTAGGATTATTATTATAACAAGGATATTCAAACACAGAGAGGTTCCATATATTACTCAAGAAACATCAATGGAAGAACTGCTTTTCAAACTCATGTCTAAATGAATAGTCTATGTCTGTGCTCTTTAATCACAACCGAACTGAAGATGCTGCTGAGATCTGTACTGAAGTTACAGGTATCACATACCTATATATCTTATCCGGAAGCCTTTTTTGTTATTGCCATGATCTGCTGACCATTGAAGAAATACTTCATGACCATTGCTTGTTATATTAAAAGCAGATGAATAATCCCCACTGAGGGAAATAAGCACTGGACTTTGAATGTTTGGTCCTTCAAAAAGAAAACAACACAATTTAGATATAACTGAATAATTATGTTCCAATCTACCTTTAGTATTTTATATAGTACTAAACATGGTGAAGTGGCTCAACAACTAATCTACTTAGTCAACAATAACTTAAAACATAATATAAAATGTTTGTTTTAAGCACTTTAATTTCATAGGTAAATAATCTACAATTTAAAAAACAATAATCACGCTAACTACAATTTTCATCTGGTATATAGGTAATTTGATGATGCTTTGATAATATTAGATAATATAAAATCATATAGGCAGTCATTTATACAGAAGGTCTGTATGTATAATTACAGCATTTGGACTGAGTTTATGGATATCTAGTAAATATAACCCATGGTTACCATCATACACCTGAAGAACATCAAATTCCTTTTCTGTCTGGAAGAATTCAACAAACATGCTGATATTATATCCCTTTTCTACTGAAATGCTCCAGGCACACATTTGTAGATTTGGGTAACTGTCAGGATATCCAGGGCTCAATATGACTCCTGTCGAATCTAGTCGTAATTCATTGGCAGGACAGAGCACTGTCAAAGAAAGATATCATTAAATAATGCTAGTGTAAAACATAAAAAAAGACTTAAGTAAAAACTGCATTTTAAATACTGGGTACTCTGCTTTCATGTTCAGTAACTATGAAAGAGACAATGTCTTGAATTATGTGTCAGAAGAGACAACTTGTATTAAGCTCATAGTTCAAACAACTGACCCCCAAAATTATGGACTTGATTACCTTTCTTTTATTCTGAGGGAGATGAAATACCTTTATGGATAATCAACAAAGAGAAAATTAAAAGATGAGATATTTATTTCATTCAATTTCTTTATATTATTTCCTTACCTTTACTCATCTTATGTTCTCTCTCCTCTGCATTTCTTGTTTATGTCTTTTCCTATCGTTTTCCTTATTGACTTTTTTTACTCATTCTCTTCTTTTCTCAAACCTTAACCCACTCAGGTATGTGAGGTCAGAAAAGAAACTGCCCTCCCTCAAATATTTATCCCAGGGAAAGCCACTTCTCATCTCAGGAATTTAAGGCAAGCACAAGCCCTTCTTTCATCATAAGAATACCTCTGCTATACATCCTAAGAATATGAATATATATGTGTATGTATTTGTGTGAATATATAATGTGTGTATATACATATATGTGTGTCTATACATTAGTATATACACAAAAATATAGAAGATTTGTTAAATGTTCACAAAAAAACATTAATTTTGAAGTAACAGTTTCCAAAACATAGTAAGCTTTAATTATGAGAGTATGACCAAAATGATCAAATTCTTATCATTCGAGTGATGTCATTTTAGCCGTTTTTCTTTTTTTCCTGAAGAATTTGAAGTTCTACAGTGTGGAAACAGGATTGGAATTGCTCACCACAGCTCACATTGTGCAGAATTAAACTGATATATGACAAACAAGATTTAGTTCAATGTAATAAAGGACTTTCTACTTGTCAGAACAGTGGAAGTGGCTACAGCAAAATATCCTACGTATATCATTGCTAAAGAGATTTTACACTTAGGATGGACAAATTTTCGTTAGGACATGGGGCATTCAAGCAACTGCAGTGATGGGTGGTAAACTGAGGGTTTAGTGAATTGGAAGTATACCTATGTCATTTCCTAATCCAGTTACTATACATAAACTTCCATGTTAGAGTTCGTGTTGTATCTCAAGATAATTACAGTAGAGAACCACCTTAAGTAGAATTGTTTTTCAATGGCTGTTCAGATGAGATAGGCTTGGAAAAAACACATACAGTTGCTGCAATGTAGATGAAAAGATGAAGGATTGTCAATTCCTGGGAACAAGGACAATGAAATATTTTGAGTAGTAAGGTCTCCATGTAGTGTAGTGATGAAAAAGAATAAGTAAAATGCTGAATTATGGCACCATTTGATTGTTCTTTAATAAATTTAATAATATGGAAAGAAACAACTTGAATATGAAATTTTCCAGAACAAATAATCAGGTATTTTTAACTTGACTTTTATTTAGTGTAGCTAAGTTAAAGAACTCTCTTCTTATTTTTGGCTCTTACTTCTGTTTCTCTTAATTCAATATGAAATATTTGCTTCTTGGATATGATTTTAAGATTTTTAAAAAATAACTGGGTATGAGAGATGGCAGAGCAGGAGGGAAAGGTGGAAACCTCCTCAAACAAACACATAAAGCGAGAAACTACAGCAAATATAACTAAACCTGAAAATGATCTGAAGACTGCAGAAGACTGCAGAACTGACCACCTACAACTGGGGAAGAGAAAACCACATAGAAAATGGTAAAGTGGCAGAACCATGACTGAGTGGGGCCAAGCCCTTCCCCCATCCCAGCCCTTAGGCAGGAGGAGAGGAACAGAGCAGGGAGGAGATAGGCACTTAGGAACTCTGCACACCCAGCCCTGGAGAGCTGCCCGGGCATGAGAGTTCATATTACATAGTGTTCTGGCAGTCAGTGGGGCTGGACACCAGGAACAGTTGCAAGACTCTGGGAGGGTGAGACTCCAGCTCCATGTGGAGCAAGGCACTCTCTACTGTTCCTTCCCAGACCCAAGGCAGAGGCAGCAGTTTGAAAGACTTGCGAGCAGTGGGAGGAGTACCAGAGGTGTGGGGGTTGGATGGAGCTCTCTCCTCAGGAGACAATACTTCCCAGCCCTTCTTGGCCCAAGGGCTGGGGACTCTTGAGAGCCCCAAATGCTCCATCACCATCACTG
Organism: Smutsia gigantea; assembly: GCA_032199065.1. NCBI lineage: Eukaryota > Metazoa > Chordata > Mammalia > Pholidota > Manidae > Smutsia > Smutsia gigantea. Next base: position 24,710 of record JAVSCE010020384.1, on the reverse strand, counting down.
GCAGCTCAGCTCTGAGGTATCTCCCTGCATGAATTGCCAGTGAGCAACTCACTCAGACCAGTAGCAGCATCAGACTTTGCTGCCAGGCAGGCAGAGGAAGACTCTCCCAGCTTTCTCGGCTCTGTTTCAGCCCAACTTGAGAGGTGCCTGCAGCTACTTCCTCCCCACAGATGTCCAAGCCTGGTAATGCACATCCCACCCTGTCCCAGAGCCGCACAATAGCCCCACCAACCCCATTAACCCCAAAGCTTCACCATGACTGCAGGGTAGGCAGAGGGTGGCCTGGTCCACAACGATCCCAGTAGAGCCTCTGCTCTGATCATAAAGGTGGTCAGCAAATTGCCAGCACTACAGATTCAGACCACTACCAGTAGACAGACTGAAAGGAAGTCACACCCACTGCCCATTAGCAACAGCTGGGGCTGCTGCAAAGTAGAATCAGGAACTGGAAAGTAAAGAGTCTTGAGCTTCTGGGCATCACAGGACACCTCTTTCGTAAATCTATTATTCTCTAGGCCAGGAAGTACAACAGATTTATCTAATACAAAGGAAGAAACACAGAAACCCAGACAAAATGAGGAGGCAGAGGAATATGTCCCAGACAAATCTACAGGACAAAAACTCCAAAAGAGGGCTAAATGAAACAGAGATCACCGATCTTGAAAAAGATTTCAAAATAACAGTCATAAATGTGCTCACTGATTTGCAGAAATGTATTGGAGATCTCAGGGAGGACTTCAACAAAGAGAATGGAAGAGCTAAAAAAGAGCCACTCAGAGCTGAAGAATACATTAACCAAAAAGAAACATACAATAGAGGGAACAAATAATAAATTGCAGCAAGTATAGAAGACAGTCAATGAGATGGAAATTAGAAAACAGGACCACACAATGCTGAGGCACAGAGAGAAAAAGTATCACTAGGAATGAAAGAATAAGAGAGCTGTAACCAATCCAAACAAAACAATATTCACATAATAGGGGTACCAGAAGGAGAAGAGAGAGACAAAGGGATAGGAAGTCTCTTAAAGGAAATAATTGTTGGAAACTTCCCCCATCTGGGGAAGGAAATAGACACACAGGTCATGAAAGCAAAGAGAACCCCTAAAAGGAACCCCAGGAAGATAACACCAAAACATATAATAATTAAAATGGCAAAGATAAAGGATAAGGAGAGAGTATTGAAAGCAACCAAAGAGAGAGAAAAAAATTACATATAAAGGAAACCCCATCAGGCTATCAGCAGACTTCTCACCAGAAACTTTACAGGCCGGAAGGGACTGGCATGAAATATTTAATGTACTGAATCAGAAGGACCTTAATTCTATACCCAGCAATATTATCATTTAAATTTGAAGCAGGGATTAAATGATTTCCAGGTAAACAAAGGCTCAAAGAATTTGTAACAACTAAACCAGCATTATAGGACATGTTAAAGATGCTGCAGATGGAAATGTTCCTAAGGCTAAATATAAATAGCTTTCACCAGTGAAAAAAACCTGCAGGCAACAATACACAAAATCAGTCAAAGGATACACAAAAAGCGCAGATCTATGACATCTAATACATAAAATGTGGAAGAGGAGGAAGAACTAAAGTACTTTTAGATTGTATTTGAAATAAAGCAATCAGCAACTTAATATAGACTGTTATATAATAAGGAAGCTTTCCTTGAACCTTTGTTAACCACAAAATTAAAGCCTATAGTAGATAAACAAAAAAATTAAGAAAGAGAAATCTGATATGACACTAAAGAAAACCATCAAATAACAAGAGAAGAGTATGAGACTAGAAGAAAGGAACAGAGAGAAGCCATAAAAATAAAAGGAAAACAATTAATAAAATGGCAGTAAGTACACACCTATCAATAACTAATGTATTATAAATAATATTTATATTAAATGTAAATAGACTGTACCAATCAAAAGACAGAGTGGCAGAATGCATAAAGAAACAAGACCCATTTATATGCTGCCTACAAGAGACTCATTTCAGACCCAAAGACATACACTGAGTAAAAGTGAAGGGGTGGAAAAAGATATTTCATACAAATGATAGAAAGAAAAAAGCAGGAGTAGTGGTACTTAATATCTGACAGAATAGATTTCAAAACAAAGAAAGTAACAAGAGGCAAAGAAGAACATTACATAATGATAAAAGGGTCAGTCCAACAAAAGGAAATAGACATTATAAATATCTACACAGCCCACACAGGTGTACCTACATGTGTAAAACAAATACTAACAGAACTACAGGGGGATATAGATTTTAACACATACATTTTAGGAGACATTAACACACCACTCACATCATTAGACAGATCAACCAGCAAAAAATAAATAAAGGCATTGAACAGTACATTAGATCAAATGGATTAGATCAAATAAAATTCCAAACAAATAACTGTTTTAGCAAGCTTGTGAATCAACTCATTATCAAAAATGTAAAGTCAGCATTTTAGCTTAAGTGCCTGGTCAATTAATTAATAATGTAACTGCATAGAGTCATTCTGAGGGATAACTTATTAAATTTTAGCTAGTATCTGAAGTGTTACTATGAGGTAAAAATACATTACCCTTTTCTGTATCCTCCACAGCAGATATAATAAATGCAATTATTAATTATTAATCTATAGGAAATGCTGATTTTAGAAATTAGATATAGAGAGTCTGAGAGATGAGGGCTTGTTATCTAACCAGTTTATATGGATTGTTTTATATATTTTAATTACTAAAAATTTATTGAACCGAGGTTCAGATATTAAAAAAGATGTATTGTCATCCAAGAGCTCACAACATAGTTTATGTATTGCGGTCAAGGAAGAAATCCTGATAGGTAATTGCTCCTTCACGTTTTCCTGTATCTTTCCAAGTTATTTTCCCACATATCACCTCCCAAAAGACTGAGACTATTCTTCATTCACATGTCCAACTATCTGAATATGAATTCTAAATAATCCTAAGTGGCTAAACAGTGGTCTCATGTAAAGGAAGAAGTTGAATGAATGACATTCAAATATCAGTAATATATGTGATGGACTTCAGAATATCCAGTCAAGTTCAAGATGTTCTAAAATCACTAAGAGGCAGGGAAATCCACACATTGGCACTGTTTTATACCTCCAAACAGCTTTCTTTTTGTTACTGTCAAAGTTCCTTGTGAATATCCTTCTATCTTCATGTAAGGACTCCATTGAAATAAAAAATCAAATGTTAATTCTCATTTATAGCATGTTTGGAATAATAAACAGAATTTTTTGTTTTAGTGTCATTTTAACAGTTAAGTAACTGCACAATAAACTGATTTTCAATCCTTAGGAATAAACCTCAATGAAGGAATAATCTAAGAAAATCTGGGGAGGGATAATTAAGTTCAATTCAATTTTATTCAAATTAACCAACATTTATAATTAGTTACTATGTGTTAGGCACTGTCTGGGCCCTAAGAGCTACAAATGAACATTACATGATGCTTGAACATCAAAACTCTAGCACCTCATTCAAGATCCATGATGATCTTGACCTTGTAGTGAGCTCGTTGGAGTCTGCACCCATGTCTTTCACTTTTACATCTTTGCATATACTTCTGTCCCCTGGACCACCCTTTCCCTATCTCTATTCTACTTGTCATTTGGAACCCATGACTCATGGAGCAATGCCTCCATCAGGCTTTGCCTGCTTCATAAACAGCTAAAAATTATATGACTCTATAGCCATCTGTCCTGTTTCCTGAACGTTATATTGCCACCACTCATGTGGCTATCATATCCCTTAGGCTATGTTGTTCTTCACAGCAGGGACCATTACAACTTGTTTAGTGTTTGTTCATTTATTCCTCAGATCCTCATACTTAACAGGTGCTCAATAAAGTTTAATGAATCTAGTGATTAAAACAGAAAGCATTTCCAAGTAAAGGCAATCAACATTGGAGCCTTTATTTAAAGTGATTTCTCTTATTTTCCACCTCCATTTCCATGGCTCACAGCAAAAATAATTGAAGTTGAAGTGACTTTGGAATAAAATAGAAACATTAAACCTTGGAAGAATAAAAAATATTCAAAGTTAAATCCAACAAATAATGGAATGAGAAACACCACACATGAATGGTATAACTATTAACATTATTGCCAATTAAATGTTTAATATTTATGTGAAATAGATTTTTATCAATTTTGCCAGCACTGAATAAAATATAAAACAGGTATTTAGAAATAAATAATCATAAGAATTGGTACCTTGACAAACTGGAGGTGCTCCATCCATCTGGAGTCGTTCTCCTAATCTGCAAGTCAGAATTTCATTACCAACCAAAGTAAATCCTGGAAGACACTGATACCTAATAATATCACCTATTAAAAAAAAAGGGGGGGCTTCAGATAAGCAGGAAGGAAACAGTAAAAACAAACAGATGTTTCAACTGTAAAAGCAGAATTTTTTTTCCTTCAGACATTTTGTCAGTATAAAAATTCTATTAGTTATAAGCAGGGATTATATTCAAAATATTGAACTAAGAGACTTCATAGGTACTGACCAACCAGAGCCGAAGCCAAAGAGGAAATTACCAGTAAGTCTGTACTCTTGCATGCTGGTTGGATATAAGCAATAGTAGTAAAGAAATTATCTGGTTGGTTCTGGTAAGATATTTACTAAAACTACATCAAGCAGTTGCAATGACTCCTAGTTAGTGCTTTTATATTAAGATTAGATTTTCATTGGTTATTGATATTTTCTTACATTTCTCAACCAAAATCAATATGAAAATGATGACAAAAGTTTATTATGGTAACATTAAGATGTCTTCTTACATCACTTTTCAAACTGTGAGACACTACTGGAATGCAATTTCTAACCCAGTTTTAAAAGGACTTTATTTGCTATTAAATTGAGAATAATGCAATCATTTTCAAGAATTTAGAAATAAAACAGGTCTTCTAATAATTACATGCTATATATTCTTCATTCTATGTATGAGGCTTAAGCTTGAATTCAAACAGTAGTTAGAACCACAGTGTCAGAAGGTAGCAAATAATACTTTGAAAGGAACCACGAGAACACAGTTATACAGTTCAAATTCCTACACTGTCTTCTAATTCTACATCCTGGAAATCCAGATTTGTCTTTTTGCCTAATACTTGCTGCCACCATTCTTTATTTTTGTTTCTTTTTAAGCAGATACCTCTTAACAGTACATTTCATTTGAAAGTAATTAAACAGACTTTACCTATTTCAAATTCATCATCTTCTGTCAAAATTTCAGCATTGGGAACGGGTGGTGGAGGTTGGCACACCCTGAGTTGATAGGCTGTGAAAACAGACAGTGTGTTTATTCCTTCTCTGAATAGCTATGCAAACTCACTCATGTGAAAAAAGGAAAATTACGGCAAGGTTACTCATAAGAATGAAAATATATGGTAGAATTTACACTTGTTTACTTTCTTTATAAAATGTTACAACATGGAGGGAAAGTAAATCATTCCTTGGATACCAAAATATTTTCCCACAATAACAATGCTTACCTTTTAACTCTTACTTCTTAGTCTCCTTCTAGTCCTTCTTGTTATGTGCTACTTAACACCTGTTATTTTCCTTCATTGCATGATCACAATTTAGAATTACATATTCATGTTTTTTTTTATGTGGTCAATGCTTATCTTCCCCAGGGTTCATCACAGAATACCCTGTACCCAGCAAAGTGCCTAGCATACGGTCATAATTAGAAATAAGTACTACATGTTCACTGAAGTCCAGGAAATATTATAAACACTTTACTTATATTAACTATATTAGTACTCACAAAAATTTTATTACTTGGTTTATGTAACTGCTTCTGTAATTATCACCATTTTACAAAAGAAAAAGCTGTTAAAGAGTTAAATAATTTGTTCAAATCACATGGCTATAAAGTAGCAGAGTTGGGATTTGAACATAGGTAGTAGCCTGGCTCCAGAGCCTTTTCTCACCATACCACATTAGTATGTTTATAAATATCTATTTGTCAATTCACATTTCTAATGATCTTTATCATTTTGAACAGGCCATATCCCATTAGATCACATAGATTCCATTAGATCACATAGGCATAATTTAAAGGCCAATGAGAAAAGGTCTCTATGAATCTAAGCACTGGGAGTACCAGACCCATAGATACATAGTGCAATCATTTGCTTGAGTGAAGCCTTGTGTCAACTAAGCTTCTTTTAAAAATATAATATACTTTTGTTCATTCAAGAAACATATTTTACACTATTTTAACAGTTGAAGAAAAATGTGTTTTGTATGCTTAATTATTTCAGCTTAGGAGTTAAGTTCTTTCTGTACCTCAATGTACAAATAGAGAATGAGACTTTAAAGATGTAGTGACCTGTCTGATATCACACAACTAGTACAGGATTTAGTCAAGATACCAGCCTACATTCTTTGCTTTCAAAGCCCATATATTCAATATTGCCCCTACGGTGAGAGTATTCTGAGAACTGAGGAATATCAACGAGACCAGCTGGGGAAGGCACCTATAGGATGAGATGAATGAGATACATTTTAAAGAATGAGGAAGGCTTTTGGTTTTTCCAGTTCTGAAGGGTTATCATGGGCATAAGAGCATTTCAGATGGAGGAAGAAAGGTGAGCAAAAATTACCACTGATTCATCATCATGTAACAAAAAGCCATTTATAAAAAGTTAATTGGATTAAAACCTTCCAGGTTACTAAAGACAGATTAAAGAGGAAGATTTTTCAAAATGTAAATGAAGAGGGGTGAATCAAGGAAAATTTGTTTCATTTTTCTGTTGTAAATTGTTGTCTCTTTAAGCATGCTCCTTCCAGTATTTTAACCTGTTTATAAATTTGTTCGCTGTGCAGGGGTGATAACTTGCAAGTAAAACTGAGTTACTACCAAAGAAGAGAAGACTTGCTGGGAAAGAAGCCCAGAAGTAAAGTGTAACCTGAATTTTGAGAAAAACTTTTTTAGAGGGTAGTATTAGGAATTTTGAAAATCACTTTTCTCACTGTAGACCTTAAAAGGGATACAACTATCAAGATAAAAGGCAACTGTTAACAAATGCCAAAGAATAAGAGAAAAAGGACAGAGGAAGGCACAGAGAATCCCACACAGAGAGATCTTTGGGAGACCATGCTTTAGAGAAAATCTTACCTGATCTTAATGTAGAACAGGTATCAACTCAGAAGTTAGAGAAGTTTAGAAATTTCCATATGTATATGATTTTACTCTTATTTGCCTGTAAAATTATTTTTAATTTTCATGCTAATCATAAATTATTTCATTATTTTAAAGAAGCAGCACATTTTTATCAGTAAGGAATCCATGATTATTGCCATCTGTAGTACATGCTTAGAATGACCCAGATAAATCAGTTGCATAGTTTAAAAACAGAGACATTGTAAATCATTATTACTGAGGAATATATGATGCTCAGAGATACTTATCTTCCAAAGACCACATGGGGTGCTATGAGCTAACTAATGTCTTGTTCTCTGTTCTTACCATCTTTATAAACTGTGTCCCTAAAGCCAAGAGAGCACGTTGGTATCATGGAGAGTCTGAAGAGGTGTATTGTGCTTACCTCCTGCTTCTATCTCAATAGGAGCAATTTTGTTTTCATCAATTTTATAGATTTGAATTCTGAATAAATGCCTTTGAACACATTTTCTACAATCTCTACCTAAGGGATTTCACTGATTCAATTTAAGTCTGACTTGGTGTCTCAGTTCCCAGTTTTATGTCACCTGGATAAACATCTGAGCTTTTCCCTGCTGACCTCCTTTTCTACCTGCTATTTCCTAATCACAGAACTTTGTTTTGTGGCACATGTAACATGACTTGTTTCAAAATCTAAGCTGTCCATTTATTAGCTTACTTGTTCATTGTTTGTGTCTCCATCTAGACTTTACCTAACATGAGGGTGGAGATTGTTTATGTTTTTTTCTCACGATTGCATAATTAGCTCTTATCACTATGCTTATAATGCAACAAATATTTGCTAAACAACATGCAAAACAAAGGTTTCCTCAGGAAGGAAAGAGCTTCTAAACAAAGTCTTCCCTGAGATGACTCTCAACTCTAAAATTGCAAATGGGGATAAAATAGAAGCAAATGTGGGTCACAGTGGTAGAGAATGGGATCTAAACAGGACCTGCTTGCATTGCTTTTTGGGGCTGAACTATGTAATTTTGATTACAGTGTAAAGGAGGGGGGTAAAGAAAGGGACCCCTCTATATTTGATTTTCTTTTGATTTTTGAAGAAGTACTTCAAAAGATTAAATCATTAACAGCTTCCAACAATTCTGTTTTCAACTTCATCAATTTCTACCAGTTTGTTCCTTAAAATAAGTCTAAAATTTGTTCAGTGTTTTCCATTTTCTAACAGCTCAGTGTAGCCCCATGTCATTTTATACCTATTGTACTGGGTTGAATAGTATGTCCCCAGATTTTTGTATTTCCTGGAACCTTAGAATGTTATTTGAGAGTAGGGTTATCAGATTTAATGAGATTAAGTTGAGATATTGAATTAAGATGGCCCATTAAACCGGTATGACTGCTGTCCTTATAAAAAAAGTAGAGACACAGATGGACACACAGGGAAGACTTGTGGTGACAGGAAAAAACAGAGATTGGAGTGATTTATCTACGAGTTAAGGAATGAATGCCAAAGATTTATGGCTACCACCAGAAGCTAGGACAAGGAAGGATACACTCTGAAGGCTCATCTACAGCCTTCAGAGAGAGCATGGCACAGTTGATACACTGATTTCATATTTCTAGCCCATAACTATGAGAGAAAAACTTCCTGTTTGCTTAAACCAGTCAGTTTGTAGTACTCTGTGAAAGCAGCCCTAGGAAATTAATATGCCTATGTTATTAAATTGGCTCACAGGAAGTTCCTTGGCTTCTATGTCTCTGGTGCAACCCTTCCTACCTATAAGTGAAGTGGTGGAAGGGAATTCAGACAGTATTTATGTGTGTGCAAAAGACCTTGCAAGGCACTTTACCAGTTATTTTGTTTAATAACCAGATCACTACAACAAAATATGCATAAATATATCTATGCTGCAAAAATGGACATTAAATTTCAGAATGGTTGAATTGTTTGTCCAATTCACAGAGCCAGAATTTGAAACAAGTTCTGCCTAAAAGTAATTCACATTTTTCTCTCACATTTACAGACAAAACAACCTGGGTTAGAGAATTGTTTTGGTGCTGCCATTTCCCTCTTATCAATCTACAGTGGCTTTTCATAGCCCATAGATTGGAGTTGTAATCCTAGGTAAAGCAAGTTTATTACTTCAATTCTTGCCAGTCCCTTATAGGAGACGTCTACTATATTTCATAAAAACTTTCAAGGGTCTCTGTATTTGCCAGGAATCTTATAATTCCCTACTCTACACCACCTTTGACATTTTTGACAACCTAACCAGCCTGGTAATTGGCACCATAATACTTAGCATTTAGCATTCCACTGTCTTGAATTGTTCTACCCTTATTCATTAATGTGTTAGTTCTTGTTCCATGGTTAGTTTGTGTGGGACCACTGTGTACTTATTTACATGTCCTATAATGTCTAACAGTTCATTTTGCATTTCATTAAATACACATTACTGAAAGCCCAATACATGCCAAATACCATGTCATATGCTCTGGGAACACAAGTGAACAAAGCAGACACAATCTTGCCTTTATAGGCACTAATTGTTGGCTAGAAAGATATTAATCATATAATCTCATCAATGAGCAGAATTAACTAGCTGAAACAAGGGGCACATGTGTGTCTGTGCATGTGTGATGGGAAGAGGGATGACACAGAGAAGAATAATCCAGCCAGAGGGATCAGCAAGCGCAACACCAGTGAAGAGGAAGGCCAGGGGACTGGGCGAGAGAGCCCTGGGGGGAGTGAAAAGGGTAAGAAAGGTAAACTGGTCTAAATCCCACAAGAGTCTATGGGCTGTGTTCAGCATCTGGTCATTTTAATCTAAAGCCAAAGGGAAGCCTGTGAAGTTTTAAGTCTGTGTGATCAGGTTTCTCCTTTTCAAAAATTAATTCTGGCTGCATCAGGAAAAATAAATACAATTGAAGAGGACAGACATGGAGGCCCAGAGACAAGTAAGTGTCCATTTTGCAACAGGGTGTTAAATAATTGTTGATTGATTCTAAAAAAACCCTCACATATTGTCCCTAAATGACTTGACATTAAAAGTCTTGATTATGATCTCCAAGGGTCCCTAATTTTTAAAAATTAACTTCTGCCCAACCTATTAGGCAGTTTGTATTTTTAGCTGCAAATAAACAAAGGTAGTTCCTCTCCGTTACTTAAAAAGAGTAATGCTGATTTGTTTTATCATCCACCTATGATGCCATTCTCACCCATAAAAATTAAACCTCAACTCTTTACTTTCTTCATAATAAATTTTGAAAAATCAAATCTGTCTACCACTCAACCCTCACCATAGTCTCTTCTATTCCCTAAATCAACATAGCTCCCAAATTGTTGCTAATGTAACATTTGTTAACATGGCTAAAATTTTATTTTCTATATAATTTATTTTTAATCAACTTAATTTCCTGAAACCTATTTCCTTTTATAACTTTGTCCTCAGATGACTAAAATAGACTTCTTCATTGAGCATGCTGCCTACAATTAACCTCTTGCAGTTACTCTGTTTCACATCCATTTTTCCCTCTGGCAATTATCTAATCTGTAAGAATTTGTTCACTGTTCATTTTTTAAGCACTGAGAGCAGGGACTTTTCATAACTGCTAACTCCTCAGGGCATATAATACAGTACCTGACATGGCAGTATTCAATAAATATTTGCTGAGTGACTAAATGCTAGAAAAATGGAAGAATGAATGAATGAGTGAAAATATATGTTAAACACATTCTTATGATATTGAGTCCAGACTCTCTGGGTTAAATCTGGGTTAAGTCTAGACTTGGTCCAGACTCTCTGGGTTAAATCCTGTTTTTGATGCTGAAAAATTGGAAAATTTTGGGCTAGTCACTTATCCTCTGCCTCACTTTTCCTTATTTGCACAATAGTTATAGTAATAATTTTACATCTCATCAAAGGATGGTTATAAATGTTCATATATGCAGAGCACTTGGAACAGTGCTTGGACCACAGTAAGCACTCTATAAGGGAAGCTCTTATTATATCAAATTGGAATTCCATTCCTTCCAGATATGTAGTATTCACAGATGTATAAGAACATATGGTAAAATATTAAAACTTTTTACTTTTCCCAAGTTTTATTTTTTCTTTGTGAAAGACATTTAGATTTGGTAATTACTGAAATAATTATGAGAAAAGTTTAGGCATATTATCTAGGCTAGTAGGAGCAGGGTATAGTAAGGCCATGATTTGAGGTGTGACACATCAAATATGTAGTAATATAAGGCAATAATGGAGAATTAAACACTGCAGCTCTGCTTCTCTTTCTGAAGATGTGTCTATCAAACCAACCAACATCACTGGAAACATATATCCTCCAATTTGTGTGGGTGAGGACTTTTGTACACAAAGCAGCCCGAACTACTGTTTACTTTGAAAGCTGACTGCCTGGGTTCAAATCTTATTTGCTAGCTCTATGACTTTAGGTAAATTGCTAAGACTCATCGCTTTAGTTTTCTCATGTACAAAAATAAACATAAAACTAAGATTGGGTTAGTACATTGTCAGATGCCTAGAACAGTGCCTGACACATACTGTAATTTCAAAGACAGAGTAGCACTCCCTGCTGGCAGAGGTTGACATGAGCATGGCTGCTGTGATGGCAGTTGTGCCCTGAACACACATAATGTCAATCTGAACTGCCCTTACTCACAGCCCTGATGTCACTCAACAGGCCAGTTGAACTGAAACTTTCAAATCGTGTCATCTAAATTTTAAACAGTATAAGCATATATTTTAGTCTATGCTTTTCATGGATTGTCCTATTTAGAAACAACTTCACAGTTATGGTCATTAATGAAAAAGCTGTATAAATAACATGGACATTTACACATTTAAAATACACATTTGATCTAAATCTGTGTTTTCTTAAGAAGAATATTTTATTGGACACATCATTCTGCTTTAAAGCACCATTTACCACTTAATAACTACATGAGAGTATCATATTCTACATGTCAGTATCTTCTGAGGATGACTATTTGAATAGGGCCATTTTCATTCAAATACATATAGATGTCAGGTTCCTGGTCCAACAACATTGCTTCTTGAAATTAAGAGTTTGCTTCTGGAAATATTTTTTGGTTAGTGTTAATTCCCTATTTTCTTTGTAATGAAGCATCCAATCCAATTCCAGAAAAGAATACTGAATTTGTTTACTTCAGTTCAACTGAGCTATAAAAGGCACCTTCAAAAAAGACAAACCAGAATGTTGGCAAATTTTCATTTTTTCTGTAAACCAGACAGCACAAATGTGCAACCTTTCTGTTAACTATAATACAGTAGTTCTTACAGAGGGAAAAAAATGTTCTATGTTCCCTTATAAACTCTAGGCTCTCTTTAACCACTGGTGTACTTCACTGGTGACCCACATTAGTTCAAGGATGATTATTTCATGGCTTGTGGAAGATCTGGAGGAGGAAAAACACTGATAATTACTGAGATGTCACAGGGTCCCTCACTGTGTGCTGTCTCACTCTATACAATAAGCCAATAAACTCAACTTGGTTTAACTAAACACAAGTTCCTGATGGACTTTGGCTGGAGGGGACTGAGAGTAAAATATTGTAGAAAGTAAATGCCATAACTTCTCAGTGTGTGTGCACATATAGCAACGTGTCGAAATATAGTAAACAATTTTGACATGACTTTTGGCGATTAAGTAATCACTAAAAAGTCCTTTAAGTAATAGTAAATGGTATTATCTTTCCCTTAGAACAGTTTCACCAGTTTGGTTTTGTTTTTTTAGCTTTACTGGTTCATATATATATATGTATATATATATGTATAATTGTATAATGTCCATACCCCCTATGCTCTCTGGACATCAAACAATGAAACACTTTATGAGTTCAAGGCTCTATCTGTTGAAATATGAAAAGAGGTCAGGTCTTTAGGTTATATGAGGCCAAGGGGTCACACAGTTCAAAGCTGTGCTGATTTATATCTTATATAGAATGTGTTCTTATATCTGCAGGGGTTTCCTTTAGGATGAGACTTTGTGGAGTTAAATATACTTGTCCTCAAATACAGCATTTATTGTAAAGGCAGCATAACCTTAAAAGGTGACCTAAAAGACATTAAAGGCCTTTTAAATACATTTCTTAAAAATAATCTGAAAGTCAATATATAATCAACTCATTCCTTCACAGAATATGTGCCAATAATAGAAAACAATGGATAATATAACTAAATCAAATTATGCTCACTAAAAGAATCTCTTGTATGTAACTGAGCTCCCTAATAGTTTGATACTAGAAAAAGAGATGCCATGGATAATGGATTTAAATATTGAAATGGTGCCTTCTCTTTTAAATTAATAAATACATATTCTAGCTGTACTATAAGTCTCCTGGTTGACTTGGTTGCCATAAGTCAGACGATATGCTTATTTGCCACGATAAACCTTATTTTCTCTTCACACAGTGACCATTGTGCACTTTGAAAACTATAAAGACACACTAAGTTGTGATAAACCTACCAATATATTGTTATTAGCTTGGAGGTCCTGGGGAAGAGAAGCACTGAGAAGTATGAAGCTCTACATTGTAATTAGGAAGGGTATTTTTCTAGAAAATGAGATGACCTATCATCTTGCTAAAAATGAAAATCACTTTTGCTGAATTTTTAAAGAAAAATTAGGTTTACATATCATTAAGTATAACATATGGATGAGATACTACCAGCTTTTCACATTGCCTGGCACTTACTAAGACCTCAATGTATTTTAGTTGTTACTGTTACTGCACTGCTGTTGTCATTATTTAAAAAGAGGTCATTCTTTGGAGGAGACAGACCTATTTTGAATTCTAGGCAGCCCTTTCTATTTATTAGTTCTCTGGCTTTATGTAGGGTAAAATTTTTTTTATTCAGTTCTTTCATTCTTAAAATGGGGATAATAATACTTATCTTGCAGAGATATAACCCAAATTAGCAATAATACATGGAAAGCACCTAGCATAGTGCCTGGCATATAAATTTTTCAGTAAATGGCCGCTATCACTATTATAGTGATTATTATACAAAGTCAGTGCCTGCAAAAACATGCAGTTAAAACAGGTTTTGTGTAATTCACTTCTAGGGAGTCACTGATTAGGACTGTATATTGTTATTTTTTATTATAAGCCAACCCATCTTGACTCTGTGGCAGATATCAAGAAAGTTCAGTTCTTACTTTAGGGAATTAAAATTACAGCAATACAAAGACAGATAAATAATTTCCTCAGATGAAGAAGAAATAATATTTGAGATAAAGTGCCCCAACATTTACACTTGTCCTATTTTTTCATTGCAAAGAACTTTCATTTTGCAAAGTGTTTTATGAATGTTATTTTTGATCATGAAAGGCTTTATGAAGGTGATGTTTTATAAGACAGATGGCTGGCTAGATCGCATAAAGGAAGTTAGATTAGAGAAAAAAACATTTTTTCTTCTTTTCAAGCATATTAAAAATATGTTAATAAATAAAACCTGATTAATGTGACCTTAAGAAAATATATGAAAAGACCGATCTTCAAATTTATAAAATAAACACATCCTAAGAAAAGCATGTCTGACTTATAGGTATAGGGTAATGCATAAGAGAAGGAGCTGTTAAATCAATAAGAGAATTTAAAGAAAACTGAGTAAGGTAGTAAACCATTCTAAGCTTAGGTGTTTTCAATCAGCTTAATACAAGTGTCAAACAGTGAATTGTCTCCCTTGCTAACTTACCAAAAGGTACCAAATGACTTGAACAATTTGTTTTTACTGTTATGAGAGCTCCTTCTGGCATGAAGCTATAGCTCCTGATTATGGGTCCAAGATATGAATATTATGTTTTTTAGTTGTATTAAATTGTATTAATTGTAAATACAAATTTGAAAACAAACATTTTTTTGTTTGTTTCTGTGAAGGGAAATGGGCATACATCTACATGACTGTAAAATGATCTTTTTAAAAGTTGTCACTAATACAACTATGATATATTCAAAGGAGTTCTTAAAAGAATTTGAACAAACATTTCCTACTGTAAGACTAAAATATAATTAGTCACTCAGTTAATAATGAAAACATAAAATGAGTTTAGAAGCAAAAATGTCATCTGTGCCCTTAAAAAAAGCCCACAAGGCTTATAAAGCAACACAACACACCATACTGTAAGTTTTCAAACATTTGGTAAGAAGATTAAATGCAATCATAGGGAAGTTGGTGGTGATCCCTCTGAGTTCAAATTACTGAGAAATGGGGGAAATGGGATTTAAGATGGGGAGATTCAAAGACCTGAAGGTGAGTGAGAAATCAGTTAAGAATGGCAGTTCAGGAGGCAGTGAGAGAAAGAACCTGACTGGAGGCAGAGTAGGCACTGGTAGTAAGATTCAGTGAACTGGATTACAGGGTAGCTCTATATTTGATTTAATGTACACATCAGGCATACTTGAAAAGGTGAATCAGGATGAAAGCAGTGCTTCAGGAAAATTATCCTACTAGGGCTGGTAGAATGTCAGGTATCTGTCAATTTTTAACAGGAGCCCTGGCTACATCACCAAATTTCAAGGTTATTTTAAGATTTGCATAAAATTTCCAGAGATGTTGATTTGAATGTTAGGCTTCGTTAGGCTCTGGCAATTGTGCCTTATTGTGAAATTTAAAGTATAAATATAAGTAAAAATAAATGCTCTATTAGAAAATCTACAATGTGAGATAAGATATGGTAAGGAAAGTAACATTTACTGAGCATTTTCTCTTCCAGCACTATAACTGTATATTACCCATTGTCTCAATTCTCATAGCATCTCTGCAATGTAATGCTGATGCTAATTAGCAATAATGAGAGCACTTATGTGGGTTGAACTATACAGTGCTAATATTCAGCATTTTTTAACCAACAATTTCATATTATTCAACCTAGTATTTGCCAGTTACTGGAGTAATTTATATATATACAGCATTTCATTAATCCTCTCAGCAATCCTACCATGTGGTTTTACTGCTGAAGAAAGTGGAGGCCAGAGGATAACTTGTCAAAGTCAACTGGAAAACAAAGCCCTAAACAAATATTTGATCTTCCTTATCCTAAATTAATTTTACTTTTATTATACATGATTCAAACCCTTGTTACAACAATCATGGAAAAGATACTTTGGAATGCGAATATATGTATATGCATCCACATGTCGATGTAAATCCACATTCATATTTTGTGTGCATCTACATATACAGTCACTGTAATTTCTACAAAAATACACACACACACACAAGCATCCTTTTCTCCAGCAATATTTCCCCTTTGAAATGTCTCCAAAGTCTTACAAGAATTTTACATTCCTATAAGGTTATCTTATGGATATTTATAATCCATTACTGAATAGTCCATTCTTTGGCACTTGTTCAAGCAGGACACAAAATAATAAAAACTTATACAGGGATCCAAGAAGAGAGAACATGTGCAAAATACAGTTTAGTAACTATCTTTTTTCATCTTTTCCCCTTAACTATTTTTTAATTTATTGATCCCTGCATTATGATTATCTATTAAAGTAATAAAGCTACTGTTACAGCCTTACACTGTATCTGCATACTGCTAGCATCAATGATCAGTTCAGTGAAAAAGGCAAAGAATTTTTTAAAAACCTGAATAAAAGTTATCTAATTGAATGTCCTATTTTCTTATTGGCTATGCTGGAGTGTACATGCAGCACCAGCAGCTGTGGGTCACTATGGAAGCACAAACTGAGTATCATCTACTGGCTGATAAGTGCGGAGATTAACCAAATCAAAAATTTTCTGATCTGTTATCTATTTCTAGATGCAATATTCTTTAAATGTCTTGAGTATAAACATACTTGACTTATCATTTTTCATGGAATACAAATTTTGAGTATCAAAGATTGCCTTTGTGTAAAAAAGATGGAAACGTTAAATTGTATATTAATGTAATGGACAAAATACACATTCATCTTGCAAAATTTCACATACCTTTTGCAAATTTAATTTAGTAATTTACTGATCCTGTGAAATACTCATGTACTTGATCTGACATAGTCATATGAAACAGAATGTGTTTTATGAAACTATAGTCATAGCCCGTATAAGGATATAACCATTAAAAATAAATATTTTCTTATTTAAAATAGAATTTAATTATAAAGGGAAATTTTAAGAAAAGCTCTGTGAAACCATCTGAATGTTGTTTCAAAAAACTAATGTTATAAAGAGAGCACCCAGAATAATTGTATACAAAGATTCAAAATTGAAACTCTTCATAAATTAATCCATAGGAGTAAAAAGATATGAATTTAATGATCTGGAATAGTCACTTAAAATTGTAAGATTCCAGAGGAGAAACGTTTTTGAAACAAGAGTGTAAATGAATAATATGATCCAAAGCATAAAGATATTGCATGCTAATTTTAGAAATACCCACAGCAGGTTGAATAGATTAAACATCTTGTATTAAAAAAACCTATTGATGTCTCAAAATTACAAGCAATAATATGAACAGCTGGTTCTTTTTACTGGTTACTGTGCAAAAATGATTATTTTCTGCAGGGTAGTTACTGACTGATTTATTTCCTATTTCCATTTGCTTGCATTTTAATGTTCCTAACACTTAAAAGAGGTCATACTTTGTAAGTAAATGCATTTGAAATGATAAAAAGTGTCAAATGTTAATACCTTTTCAATCATTGGTTAAATATATATTATTCATTTTTTTCTGAGACAGTTTTAAAATGTCAAAAGAAACAGAAACTTTTTGGCAATACCAACCATGATAACTGAGCACAAAAAAGCCACTTGTTGTGAAATCACTGTGGAATTTAATTAGAATCTGATTTGAAGTGCTATACACAGATTCCAAAGCAGTATTGCCACTGAATTGCCCAATCTGAGGTGAGTTTTGGTCTGGTCCATCCCTATTAGACAGAAAAAGCAGGGAGGGGAGAAAGAGAGATTGAGATTGACTGTTTTGTTGAATTTTACACAAACTTCAATGAAAGTATTACATATGAGATGATACAGATGCAGTAGATGAAATACCCAATGAGTGCCAAATCATATTGGTATATGCTATGTTTAGTTAGGGGATAACATATTTAAAAATGCAAAGCATAAAAATAAATCGTGTTTTTCCCTAAATGAAATGCGTATTAGTTGTAATCAATTACACTGTCTTCAGTTTTCTGACCACAGCCTCAATCTTCCCAAATGCTTAGGTATGTCCTTTTATTTTCTTCAAAAAGATCTTAACAACCACAGATTGTTAAATTTAGAAAGAATCTTAAAAATCATATAGTAGTTCTGTTAACCATTGTGAATAATCGATTGAGGGATTTTCTTTATGTTTTTAAATAAAGATGTTTCAATTAACTGGGTAATAATGCAAATATAATATTTTATAACAAGTTACTATGGCAGAAATTCAATAGTTATACTGAACTGTGTTTTGAATAAAGGCTTTTAAATTTTAATGGTTTTGTAAATGGAGAACTTTCTTACCTTTGTTATTATTTCCCTATTCTTGCACATTAATAATAAATTTAAATCATTTTGCATCCATCAAGTTTCTGTTCTAAGTGTTTAGCTACTTGATGCTCAAATAAGCCAAAATGTATTTCTCCTGTCTCATTCTACAAAACACATATTGTCTCCCTCAGTTATTCACACCAATTCAAATATCACATGGCAATTTGTACAGAAGACTGTGACATATTTTCATTCCTACCTTGTTTTGCTGTTATATATAGTTGCATCAATCAATAACAATGGTCCAGGCTTACCATACAGTAATGAAATCATAGATTGGTTCTGTTTGAAGGACAGTAAAGTTGATGTAGATTCCATTCCCAGGGGGTACTTTTACAAGCCAAAAACAGTCTTGAAAGTTTGGATATTCATCAGGATACCCAGGAGAGTAAATGGTGCCATTCATTGCAGTTATATTTCCTCCACAAAGAGCTACAGAAGAGATATAAAACAAAATGTTAAAATAACCATACAGTAATTATAAAGAAAAAGACAAAAAATGCATACCTCTTTCCAATATAAAATACATCTGCGTTTTATTTTTTTCCTCAAAGTATGTAAAATAAACTTGGCAATCATGAACAAGTATCATCAGCTTTTTATTTTTCAATATGAGGTATGTAACATAAGTACTAACTGTCACTGGATTTTTAAATTAGTGTCTTCTTTTTTTTCAAGTATTTTACCAATATGTACACGGTTCAACTTTTATCTTATAGCATATATACATATAAGGCTTTATAAAAGGTTCAAGTCCTTTTATTTAAAAGGATTTGTTTTAGAGGAAATGAGCCCAAATTTAGTAGCTGTTATCTGCATTATTGGTTTATATGAGAATGATTATTAAACTCAAGCACATGCACCCACACAGACACACACAAGAGAAGCTCTAAGGTGTTAATCAACTTTATTTTCATTTCAAATTGGGAAGATTAGGACTCCTGCCAATAATGATAAAATCAGTTATTCATTATACAGTATACTAGGTACTAACTATAATTCTTCAACTGAAAAAGAGACTGTATATTTAGCATGCTACTTAAAGAGAAAGACTAAATGAGAGCGCCAAAACAAGAACTTTTAACACAGATGACATCACCTAAAATAGCTTCAAGTTAGAAGCATACCTTCACACCTTGGAAGAGGATGATTCCAGTTACGACTCACTCCATGAAGGCAAGTGAGAGCTGAATTTCCCATTAGCGTGTACCCAGGGAAACACTCAAATGAAATAGTCTGACCCACAGTAAAATCATTGCCAATTACAAAACCATTTCGAAATGGGCGTGGATCAGGACAGCTTTGCAACTGATAGGCTGGAAAAGAGAAAAAGACATATTCCCTTCTTAAATTTTGGGAGATCACAGATAGGAACTCTTTGCAACTTGCAAAGTAGAATTAGTGCTGCTTCATACTATTGGTTATAAATAGTAATTCAGGTTTATGATAAATGATGTTAATGACTGTGATATAAATTTCTTCTCATGTCTACAATTTTCATATTTAGAATGTTAGTACAGTTCATAAAAATGCATTCAATTTCCTCACTCAGTTACACTATCTAAATTACAAGTTTTAATGAAAATGTGAACTACTTATAGACACAATTTTAATCAAACATATTCTGATTCTTTTACACAGAATGAAATTGCTTCCTGGTTACATTGCATGTACATAGAATAAAATAACCATATGTATAAATGTAATTCTTTGACTTTTTTCACTATTTTTTTCTCTAAAAAAGAACCCGTAACATCCTTCTATGAGTTTCTCCAAAGAAGTTTGTTTAATAATATAAGGTATTAGGAAATGAATTCCCTTCTCAAATACATTTTGAACTTCAGTGTTCATGAGATTTTTGGCACTACAGTATAAATGGACATTTGTTTATATTGCCCTTATTCATCATCTATAAGAGATCAAAATTCATTTCTTTATTATTGCATCCTAAGAGCCATGCCATTACCTTTTACATAGTAGGTGTTAAATAAGCATTGCTGAATAGATTTTGTACCTCTAAAGAATGTATGTATTCATATATTATTATTTGGGACTTTATTTTTAAGAAGTTCAAAATCATATTATAATTCATAAAATATAAATTACTGGCAGAGATGTTTTTCTACTGACAGTAAATTCTAAATTCCCCAAATCAAAAAATGACATTTGAAGTTCAATAAACCACCCTAAGCTGTTTATTAAAATATAACTCCAACTTTTAAATTAGAGGTTTTCTGAATTAATGAATATTTTAAGACAGCAAGTGCTTTTTTCTTATCTTTTTTATTTGAATGAATGTATCACACACAAAAATAAGAACACCAAAAGTCGTTCCAACTAAGACAAATGTGCATCATTTGATCATTAGGAGTTGGAGTGTATTATTTTATTAAATAAACCCTTTCAATTTTCACTCACATTTAAGATAATTTCCCATTTTACTGAGATTTAATTGATACAGTACTGCATGAATTTAAAGTGCAGAGCATAATGATTTGGCTTACATAAATTATGATATGATTACCATAATAAGTTGAGTTAGATAATTTTGAATAGGATAAGACTCAGACAAATGTATGATCCTGTGATAAATTATTTAACGTTTTACCTTTCTATGTTTTTTAGCATAATAAGGAAGTATAGGAAAAAGATTTTAAATGTTCAGGTGAAAAATTACTATCCTAATAGCAAACACAGAACAGGCCTTAACAAATGCAATCATATAGCCAATAATAACATTCGTTTGGGAACCAAACTAATAAAGAAGGGTGCACTTTTTGGTATACTATATATTTTTCGAAAATTGAGAAAGTTCTGAGAGTCTAATCACAAATAATCCAAAAATAACATTGATTCTGTGAATCTGTATACACTAACCTATATCTCACTAATGCCATTAGCTCAGTGATATCAAAGCAGTAAAAGAGATAGTTTTTAAATTTACAGATAATATCTAGTGATTGTTGTTATAGTACATTATGGTTCATGTCAATAATATTAACATATATCTATAACAGTAACACATTCTATATCTTTATGCTTTTATTATGTAAATAATGAATCTTTTTTTTTCAAGATCACATTGACTGAAAAATGCAGTTAATATAGTTCAAATTCTAGCTTTACATCCTTCAAAGAATATTATTTTGAGAGGCAGTGGGAAAGAGAAGATGAAGCCAGGTAAGGAAAATAGCAAAGGCTTGCTGTAAGGCCCTGTACACTTGCTGGAGAAGGACCACAAATATAGGTCTGAGTCTTCTAGCAACAAAGAAGAAACTCAATCAATTGCCTGATTGTTTTGAAGTAACTAAATTCTTTGGGAGCATTCTTAATTCTGTACCAAGAGGTGGAAGAAATGACTGCTTTTATGTAAAGGATGATGTGTGATAGAGTGCTCTTAAATAAGATGTATGAAAGCATAATACAAATTGTAATTATTTTAGGCCCAAGTAGTTAGGTGTTACAAGGTCTGTTTTAATTATTCTTAAATTTCCTTTGGGGTATATACTTTTATTTAGCAAATATTTATTGTGCTCTTACTGTTGTTCTAGACTCTTAAGATACTTCAATGAACAAAACAAGGATGCCTGCTCTCATGGAGCTCACATCTAAGAGAATCCCATATTCATGAAAACCTTTATTAATTGTAAGTTATTTTGATTGAAAAGTGCAGTTGTTGGAATTACATTGTGTAAAATATCACTTTAATATTTAATTTTAAATCTTAGACTTTCAATATCTGAAATAACATAGTAATCAATATAGTAAAAGTATATAAATAATTGCAAATGATACACATCATGGAATATATTTGGCATTTATTTTATCATATAAAATCCAAAACAAATTGTCTGGGAGGACCATTACTAAGTCTAGCATGCATATGAAGAAATGCAGTTGAGACCTAGACCACTTTAGATAGAACAAGGAGAGTCAATATTTGAGCCTAGGTCTACCTGAGTGCAAACTCTATATTCAAAAGAGATTTAAACCCTTGCTCAAGGATATGCCTAATTAGAAGACAGAAATAGGCCTAATATAATACAACTGTTGAAAATTTATTTCACATTCACATGGCAATAGAATGGAATCAAGGAAAGTCATATTATTCAAACATTATATACCAAAAGAATATAATTTTACATATAATACATGAATTCTATAAAATATCCTTTCAACACACTCATTTTGATACAAAAGCAAAGATTAATTTTTGATGTACAGCTTGCCTTGCTTAACTACCTTGCCTTGAGTTGATTAATTTGTGTATTAAGATTTAATCAATCCTTTTTTCATGGTTAAGATTTTCTAAGGCCTTAGGAAGACACCCATTCTCCCTACACAAATGCCTAAAAATTGTTTTATTAAAAACAATCTTCCTAACTGAAGTTTTCCTTGGTTTAGGTTCCTTTCTCTTTCTAAAACAGAATATAGAACATACTTAAGAGTTAGTTAGATTACTCATAGCTGATTTGGAATAAATAAGCTTTCACTTTTTATTATTCCTCTCACCTTGGTAAATAATATGGAACCCTTGTTTGTTTTGTGAATAGTCACTGTGAAAATACAAGCTGGTTTCATGGGTGGTGCTGAAAAGGGAAGATGGTATTTGAGGACCACTAAGTCTGCCAATAACAGTACTAGTTTCTGACGATCCACTTCTTACTTCCAAATAATCATGTATGGTTTCTGTAGAAAAATTTACAAACTGGAGATGCACACCTAAAGAAAAAAAATAAAGCAAAGTACTACTTTACTTTTTTTTTACCAAATTAAATGGATGCACACATGGAAACACACACACTCACATTAATGCACTTAGATATGCTTCCATTTAGGTCAAGAGGCATAATTGCAAGATCTGGGCCATGGGTTTGCTGTGTGCCCTGGACAGTTAGCTTTGCCAC
This sequence comes from Smutsia gigantea, assembly GCA_032199065.1. Taxonomy (NCBI): domain Eukaryota; kingdom Metazoa; phylum Chordata; class Mammalia; order Pholidota; family Manidae; genus Smutsia; species Smutsia gigantea. The sequence goes on along the minus strand of JAVSCE010020384.1, from coordinate 1,118 downwards.
AGTTCAAAGTATCAGACTACTGCTCTCAAATGTCCACTATTGTCACACAGGAAAATCTCTTTTTTACTACAGTGTTACCACAGCAAAACTAATCAAGAAAGTGGCTTTATTGCCCTTTAATACCATTCAAATTATGTCAGCCAATTTTTAAAGAAAAAAAGCTACTTGGTAATCTGTATTTTGTAAAAGGCCAATTTGAGACCAAAATAGATTTCAAAGATTTATATATTAACATAATCAGATTCCATAGTTGCACTAGAAATTAGTCTTTCATTTATAGGAGATAAATGAACTTCTCCAAAGTATCACTTAGAAGCATGTAATTTATCAGTGTGCTTTTACTATTTTGCTTTTCAGAAAATAATGAATTTAGTATAATAGTTTTAATAAAATCTAGTGATCACTGTTATATGCTGTCATGTTGCAGTATAGTCTTAATATCTTTATAAACATAACTAAAATATAAGATGGGGAAATGTTTCTGGGATGGAAAAAAATCAAATGAAATCCTTATTTATGTATTTTAGCCTAATACAATTAATATTTAGTTTTAATGAATTTGATGTTTTTCTTACCACTATCATTTTCAAAATTTTTAATAATAAAATGTGACATATATCCAGTGTTTTCCTTTTGCTATGCACAAGCTTTTTGTTTTTTATAATTAGGAGTTTGTATATCTTAACCTCCTTAACCTATTTCATCCATCCCTCCTCCCAGCTTGTTCTCTGTATTTATGAGTCTGTTTCTGTTTTTGTTTGTTCATTTGTATTGTGCTTTAAATTCCAGATATAAGTGAAATCTTTTGATAGTTTGGTAATATTAAAAATATGCTAAATAAATGTTTAATAAGTTTCTGTACAATCAGACAAATTTCTTAGAACTTTGAACATGTTACCTTAATATGTGGAGCTCCATGATGTCCATATTTTTTCTAAAATTTTCCCGAGCCCTCTTTTCACAAATTATCTTGTTGATAATCATTTTATGGACATGAGAAAATACTTTCTTAGCTTTTTATATGTATTCAATTTTCTTTTTAAAAATTATAAATTACAAGTTCAAATACATTAGAATATTATTTGATTTCACCAAAACTCAAAGTAAAAAGGGAGATT
>JAVSCE010020383.1:0-90831 GCA_032199065.1 Smutsia gigantea | reverse complement strand
CTGTACAGCTTAATGAATTTTAACAGTATATGCACTCATGTAATAACCATTACACAACTCAAGATTTATCATTCTAATTTCTATCCCTGTCACCTATTTTACCCATCCCCCCATGCCCTTCTCTATGGCAACCACCGGTCTGTTCTCTGTGTCTCTTGAGTCTACTTGTCTTTTAGATTCCGCATGTAATCACATGGTATTTGTCTGTCTGCATACCATCAAAGTCCATCCAAGTTGTTAAAAGTGAGGATTTCATTTCTTATGGCTGAGTAGTATTCCATTATGGTATGTAGGTACCACACCTTTATCCATTCATCAATGGATGTTTAGATTGCTTCTGTATGTTGGCTATTATAAATAATGCTGTGATAAACGTAGGAATGCATATCTTTAGAATTAGTGATTTTGTTTTAAGTGGGACTGGTGGGTTATATAATATTTCTTAGTTTTTGGAGAAACCTCCATATTGCTTTCCATAATGGCTAGACCAATTTACATTCCCACCAGCAGTGCACAAACATTCCCCTTTCTCCACATCCTCAACACTTGTTATTTCTCTCACAGATCAGCCATTCTGCCTGGTGGGAGGTGATACCTCACTGTGGTTTTGATTTGCATTTCCCTGATGATTAGTGATGTGGAGCACCTTTCCATGTGCCCATTGGCCATTTGTATGACTCCTTTGGGAAAATGTCTATTCAGGTCCTCTGTCCATTTTTAAATAAGATTGTTTTTTCATGTTGAGTTGTGTGAGTTCTTTATACATTGTGGATATTAGCCCCTTATTGCATCTGTCATTAGCAAATATATTCTCCTACACAGTAGATTGCCTTTTTTGTTTTGTTGAGGGTTTCCTTTGCTGTGCAGAAAATTTATAGTTTGATGTAGTCCCACTTTTTTATTTTTGCATTTGTTTCTTTTGCCTGGAGGTGCATGTCCAGAAAACAAATTACTAATGCCTTTGTTCAAGAGTGTACTTGCCTTTCTTCTAGAAGTTTTATGGTTTTAAGTTTTCTATTTTGGTCTTTAACCCATTTTGACTTTATTATTGTGTATGGTATAAGAGCAGCAATCCAGTTTTCTTCTTGTGCATGTAGCTGTGCAGTTTTATCAACACCATTTTTGAAGAGACTTTCCCACTGTACATTCTTGCCTCTTTGTCATACATTAACTGACCATATAGATATGGGTGAATTTCTGGGCTCTCTTCTGTTCCAGTGACTTATGGATTTGCTCTTATGCCAGGACCATACTGTTTTGATTACTGTAGCTCTGTAGTAGAGTCTGAGATCAGGGAGCACAATACCCCCACCTTTGTTCTTTCTCAAGATTACTTTGTCTGTTCTAAGTACTTTATATGAGGTAGAGTAACCTTATGATATAGGTATTAGACTTCTTTCCACTTTAAAACAGAAGAAATAGGCAGTTTACACAGCTACTAAGGGTAGAAAAACAAGAAAAAATTTCTGAATGGCAGTAAAGATCAGTATTATACTATAATTTACTGTAATTTACAATAGATCATTAAATGATGATTCTGAGTACAAAAATTTGTCTCACACATTCATCTTTGTTAAGCTATAACAATATAGCATGCTTTCAAGAAGGATGTTTTGAGTACATAAATGATTACACAGTAATTTTTTTATTATGTATGGTTACACATACTCAAAACATCCGTCTGAAAAGCATGCTCTATTTGCTTTCATGTGACAAAACAATTCTGCTGAGTTCTCATACACAGTATATACTTTCATGGCTTTACATACACTGTTCCTTCTGCCTGGAATGTCACTCCTGTTCTGTGTAGTAAAATTCTATTTATCCTTCAAAGCCCAACTCAACATTAAAGTTCTCTGTGAAGGTTTTTCCATTTATTTGTGTATTTATCACTATCAAGTGATAAAGTTATTGGAAAAAGGCCCTGAAATAGAGATTTATGAAGTAGACGAGAAATGAGGAATTAAAGGCATTCCAGACAAATGGACAGAGAGATGGAAAACAACATGTTATTTACAGGAATCCCCAAATGGTTAGGTTGCAAAGGACTCTGCCTGATTGGCTGAAGAAGAGACTGGACAGTTAGGCTGAACCAGACTAGGCTAAAGGGGTTAAATTTTATCCTGATAGTGACAGTGAGCTACAAAAGGATTTTAAAGGGGGATAAAAATACCTTAATAAATTGTATGTTAGGAAAAAAACACGTGTGGAAATGCGGCGCTGGGCCTGGAGATGAAGCTGTGGCCATTGTGGTGATTAACGTCAGAGGTACCGGGCATGATCGCAGTCGTGAGGTCTGTGAAAGGGGAGAACCAAGGGACAAGAGCTAATGGCAGTGAGTTCTGCTGGCCAAATGAATATGGAAGATGGTGTTCTTGGAGTGGATGCCTGCATGACTCTCAGGTCTCTGCTTTAGGTTACTGGGGACACTGTGGTAATGATACTCTTTCAGGCAGGAAATACCATAGGTGAAGATTTGGGAGTGGAAAGCAAAGTAAGATTTTGGGATAGGATGACCTGAAATGCTGGAACACTCCAGAAAATTCAGTATGTGACTGGAACAGAGGTCTGGAGCGCAGACTGAGAGACGGCAGCATTGGCACTGCCATGGCACTCACGCTCTCTGATACCATGGGATTAGATGGGGCTGATTAGGTAGCATGAAATGGCCCACTATGGAACTTGAGCACCCTAATACCTAAGAAGCAGGCCAAGGAAGAAATCCAGCGAAAGACACAAAGCTAAGAAAAAAAGCAAGAGTGGTAGGAAGGCAACTCATAGGAGTAATTTTAGTAAAAAGGAAATTTCTACAGCAGCAAAAATGAAGCAGTGTAATGTAAAATGAGAAACGTAGAAGGCAGCTTTGGGGTGAAGTGGCATTTGTGACCTCGGTGACAACTGCTGAGGTGGGGGAAGAAGGAGGGGAGGAAAAGTGCACAATAAGAAGTAGAAGAAAGGAGGTCTGATCAGTCTTTCAGAAATGATGACTTGTCTTCTGAAGATCCCACAGTGACTTGTCATAATGAGAGGGAGGGAGAAGCGCAAGGAGCAGAGGTTGTTTTTTTTCCTTTGCTCCACTTGGGTTCTGGTTTTTAAACAAAGATTCAGGGCAATTTTAGATTCAGTAATAGTTGAGGAAAGCAAGTACTTCAGTATGAAAGAAACAAGAGAGTTGGTGACTCAAGGTCTCAACATGAGGGATACTTAGATCAAAATAGTTACCTACATTTCAGTTATTTTCATCTCTTCATTAAAAATTTCCTTATAGTACATAACTTTAGAAACAAGTACATAAAACAGTATTAGTTCATGATATTTATTACTGGGGTTGCTTACAGAAAAGTCTTTTTTCCACTGTTAATTTAGACATAAGAATATGTGTTTGTTTCATGTGACCTCCTTTTAGAACTTTTATTTTTAAAAAATCATAAAACAGTCTATGTCTGGGAAGACATTGATATCAGTTCTTAAAAAAGTGAATAGGGTTGGACATAGGTTTTGTTTTATCCCTCGGTGACTACAACCAAACAAGGCACAGCACTTGGCAGGCTCCTGCCCCAGGCGCGTCGGCCCCAGGCTGCAGCTCACAGGCTGGTCTGAAGGGGATGCAAAGGCTCTGAGCTCCCGTGGATGGAGCACCAGGCTCACCTTCTCGATCCCCGAGATTAAAAACGACGAAGAATTCCATTCATTTGTGCTGTATATTTCTATTCTTTTTCATCACCATACCTCACAAGTTTTATCTGTTATTTATACTTTCCTGGCGGTGGTCTGGATCCAGTCTTCACAGTCAGTTTCCCCACAGAATGGAATCTGAGCAATCTAGTAAGGAAAAATGTTCAGTTTTTATCATTCCTTCTCTACTATGAAAGGAACATCTGAGTTCTCTATTAAACTTAAAAACAAAATGGCTAGATCTCCCAGCCTTTACCAGGTCACGGTAACTTTGCAAATCAGCTGGGAACTTTCACTTAGAGGTGCAAGAAATAGGAGAATGTCTTCCCACATCCAAAATCCACACATCGAAAAACATCAGGACATATTTGCAATGCATTTAAATGCCCAAATGAACTGGCTACAGTATAGTGCCTGAAAAGAAGGAACACAGGATGGGGAGACCCGAGTCCAAACTCCAGCTGGACTTCCCTCCCTCATTTCAAACCTGGCCTCTAGCCACTGTGCCTAGCTAACTGGTTATCAGGAGGCTACAGGGGAGGTCACAAATAGTGAACAGATTCTTAAGCTTTATTTACAATAATAATTAAGAATCAAGGAAACCCCATTTTATGCCACACTATTTCAACAATCATAGGTAAGGGAATCATTTTAATGTCCAAAAATCACTTTGTATCAGAAAAAAACAGCTCTCAAATTTTCTCATTTATAACCTGGGGACACAGCACTGGCTGTAAAATATGTATACCCGAATACCAAAGCTCACCAGTGATTCACTCTAGTAATTATGATTTTGCAAATCAGTACCTCTTCTTTCTGAAAATGAAGTGTTGGCTAGGACCATGTACATACACAGAACACACAAAGCTGAAGCGATCTGGGAGAACTATGGACTCCCTCATCAGAAGGACGTGTGCAGTTCCCAGGAGCCAGAGCACTCACGGTGAGAAACACGGCTGGACACGAGCAAGACGTTCCCCCTTGTTGTTCCGTCAGCTACGGTCTGGTAAGTCTGCACGGTCAGAGCACTGAAAGGAACACTTATAACCTCATTTTAGGAATCTGCACATGACATTTCTAAAGCTGAAACAATGCTCCCTTCAGGAATTCACACCAAGCTGAAAAAACGAAATTAAAATTTTCAATAGTGAAAACATTAGGGTCACACAGAATGAATGCTGTTTAGCCAGCACATCAAGCTTGAGAAAAAGCTTTTACATGATCATAATCATTTCACAGTATTATCCAAAATGACATAATGGTGTAAAATGCTTTAGGAAAGCCAGTGGAAAAGAGTATACAATGCTAAGTAAATAATCCTGTTGTGTGACTTGCCTTGAAAAAGAGATTGATACCATGTACAAGCTGTCTTAAAATAACATTTACTGAATTATTTTTATATTCAAAGCTTTTCAGAAGTCTCCTACCTTTCCAGAATCTACAACCTTCTGAAAAATATTCCATTGTATAAGCCACAACCATGAGTCTTAAGGTCTTCAGAAGCTCTATCAAAAAATAATTAGAAAAGAATACATACTTTTTCTTACTAATATCACAAAGCTGATAGGACCATAACCTAGAAATGAGAACTCAATTCAAATCTCATCTTTGTCACTAGTAGTGACATTCAGAAAAATCCCAGTTAACTGATTATTACTGCATTACTGTCAACATTAAATGAATGGGGAATTTGCCAAGCACCACCTGGTAATAATTTTGTTATTGCCATTAAACCTCTATTGACCAACACTCTAGTCCTGCCTACACCACTTACTATGTACGAGGATCTCGGTTTTTTTTCAACCTCTCTGTTCTTAGTTTTCCACAAAACTGCAAAAATACTCAAGCAACTCTATCTACCATAAAGGATTGTTCTAAGAATCAAACACAAAAGCATGAAACTGTTTTGAAAAGGAAAAACACAAAAATACACATTGTTCAAGCTATTTTCACATACCAGGTAATTCTGTAAGAACCTCAGGTTTTAGAAATGAAAATTCTCTTCCACGTTCAAAGTCACACATTATATGAAGACGACTCATGGTGGTGACCAAGGAAGAGAAGACACATTTTCCTTTGCTGAACCTCAGGGCTAAGAGCATGTGAACTCTGTGCCCGCAACAGCGAGCTGATACCGGATCTGTTTCCCCTTCTTCCAACTTTCTTGTCATGAGATGAGCCCATGTGACTAAGTTCCAGTTAATGAAACCCAGAAAAGGAATATGCCACTACTCAGGCTTAGGCCTTAAAATGGGAAAATGTACTTTATGCAACTTCTGTTATTAATGAACTTACTGAAAAAAAAGTTAACAAAAAAAGGTGCTTTTTAGTCATTAAAGCTGTGGTTTTCCAACCAGGGGTGTGCATCTGAATCATATAAAGAACATATCAACACAACAGATCGCCAGAGCCCATGTGAAGGCTAATGAACCAGAATATCCAGGTGTGTGGCCCAGGTGTTTCTGTTGCCAAAGCTCCAGGTGACTCTGGAGAGAATCCCTGGGAAAGAACCACTGCACTAAATGTACCAGCTGAAGGGCAGCCATCAGGACAGGCAACTCTCTAATCTCTCCTCTCTGGCAAAGTTACCTGTTCTGAGTTCAGATGAACTTCAAAAGGATTATTCACTTGGAGGTCAATTACATCTTTGAAGTAACCCCTCAAGAGACTTATCATTCCCATTTTAGGGCAAGCAAGCTAAGAGAAGAAAAATCACTTGCTTAAAAACATGTAAGTAAGCACCAAAGCCAAGGCTAAGATTAGGTCACTCCTTATATGCAAGATTTATGGAGGCCTAATGAGTTAAGGCACAGGGTATAAGAAGATAAATACATAAACAGATAAGATGCACAGCCAGCCGTCTTCCAAATGGAGCTTCTATCCCCAGCAGTGGTGGGCCTCCCTCTCTGCTTCAGGCAGGCAGGAAGTAAATAAGGGGCCACACGTATGCTACCCATTTTCTAGTGCCTCTGTGATTCTAAAAGGCCTCTCTCCATAGGTCAGGGCAGCCCTGAGTCTCCCCTCTACCCTCACCCACAATCCCAACTGGGAAATTTTAGCCTTGGCTACACATCATGATCACCTACAGAGCTTTAATGCTACAGATGCTGGGCCCACTTTAGACCAATTAAATAAATATTTCTGGGGAAGGGACCAGATGCTGTTATGTTTGAAAGCTTCCCGTGTACTACTAATGTGTATCCACAGGTAAGAATCAATGCCTCAATTCCTCAAATTTGTTATGTCCTAAAAGCCTGCATCTAAAGTTAAACCAGATCAGTCCATGGGACAGTCCATCACTACAAACCTAACAGGGAACAGAAAGCACTTAGGAAAATAATCATGATACAAGTCAAAAACATGAAGAGAAATGTGAATGAAGACCCATGTGAGTTCAGAGGGACAATTACTGCCAGTTGGGGTAGTCAAATAATTCCTCAGTGTAGATCACAAAGGCTGAGGAGGATTTCAAAATGAGACTTAAGAGTTCTAAAGAACTAACCCTGTAAAAAAGGTTAACACGGATGTCTTCCAAAATAGCTTGAAGTTAGTCTCAGCCTCATTTTCAGCTACTGTCAGCTTTTCTCTAGTATCTCGTCCGACAGCTACGAACTGACAGCTCTTCATATCATGTGGCCCAACTTCAAGTCTAATTGGAACTCCCTAGAGAACAAAAAAGGCAGTTAAAATAATAAGTACCTGTCTCCAACTAAATATGGAGACTTATTTCATGATTTTATCTACTATAAATCATAAAAAACCCACAAGCAAACAACAACAAAAAGCATGGAATATTCCTGAGATATTGCAGAAGCCTATTCCAATAAGAAAGTGTAAACCTAAGAAAAAAAATGTACTGCACAAGTTGTTCTAAGCTAAGAAAGTGCTTAATGAAGAAATGGTAGTTGTTTAGATCAGTTTTCCTACCTTTTCTCACACCAGAGCACGACATAAAAAACTCTACCTGTATGGTACACAGGGATAAACAGAGAAGCCTTCTTGAAATTAAAGCCATCTCAAGGTGCTGGTAAGGATAGCTTTCTGATGTTTTATGGATTAGCTGTAACATTGACAATAGGTGATTATTATACGGTTATTCTGATGGATTTATTGTTGAAACAACTTTTTATTGTATGAACTTCTGGTATAAATATTTCAGTATAATAACCATGAGGTTTACTAATCATAAACAAGGTCTTCAAGATCACTTGTATTGTAACATAATAAAAATAAGCTTCCCCCAAAACAATTTTAAGTTTAGCAAATACATAAAAAATATACATAAACTAACTTCAAATATCACTATTACAAGATTTTGAACTGTGTCTATGCTCAACACCTGGTTTAGCTGAGAAAAAAAGAACTCAGTACTATGAAAATAGAGAAAATGAAAAAGCATATAGAGAAAAATATATATAAATCCCAAAAAGAAGGGTGAGAATAAAAGATGACACTGAAGAATTTACCTTGAGCTCCCGGTGTTGAACTTCCAAGCTGGCGAATAGTTATCTTGCAAATCAACTCTAACTTGAATATTAACGCTGAGTAACCGCCTTCGATAATCATTGCATTTTGCAAACAGAGCATCTCTGTCCTCTTCACAAAGTGTATTTGTAATGCACAAGGAATAACCACCACCTAGAGCCCAGCACAATACCACAAATTTATACAAAGACCGGAAAGAAGTCATGCCAATACATAACATCCAGGAGACAAAACCTATACTAGTGACTATAAATCTTTACACAAATGAACCTGTGTGATTTCTAATCTACATAGAATGTCTAGCAACAAGCTGCATAGTGCCTGTCGATGCTAAATGCATTTTCCCATGACCTACATTTCGTTTAACTTATTATAAATCAAAAATTGATTTCTAAAAATATTTTACACAAAGTAGCTAAAAAAATTGAAAGAGTACTAACAGCAGAACGCAAATGACACATAGTTATACAACACTAAGGTTTGGATTGTACTTTGTTGTATCTGTATCAGCAAAATCTACCTACATAATACTCAGAAAATCACACTTTCAAATTTCCTTTAGTAAGTATGGCTTGTATTTCACAAAAGGAATGATAAACACAAATACTGTCCTTACCTGAACACAGGCTATATGGGGTGGTAACACTAAGCCCATGTTGTCCCCATGAACCATGGTCATGACACCAGTGGTTTGAGTTGTCGGGCTCCAGGAGTTCCGATAGGCAAATTGCTTCTCTCCTGGTGTCTTTGGATCTTCAAAAATGATTTCAAACATTTTGGAAAAATTCTGCCCTAGGTGATGTGATGTTGCTCCCCAAAATAAAGAAATATAAGCTAAATTTCCATAACCTAGTATGCCTTTAAAAATCATTACTATAAGATCCCACACCTGTGAGTGGTGGTAGACCTGCTTTATCTTCCCTGATGTTTTTACATTAGAAAGTTTTTAAAGAACAAGTGACATAATACACTTGTATTGGTCAAAAAATACTGTGAAAGGTCTGTGAGCCGCCCTTTTCACCGGGGTAATTTTAACTACAAAGGTTAAAAAGGAATCCATGCTATGGTAATTCAGGATACAGACCCCGACTTAATTGACCCTGGAGATTTATCGGAACAGGACACATTTGTCTGAAATTACTGGTGCTCTTTACTGTCCAGTTGACCACCGTAATCCCAATGCCCAGAGCTGCACTGGCACAAAATAGTGTCTAAGTTAATAATTGTTGGATGAATTAGTGAATGATCTTCATTATAGACAAAAAAGAAAAGAGACTTACAAAAATGAACAAATTATTGTTCAGTGTCAACCCAGAAGGTATAATCTTGGTGCATTTCAATGGAAATTCAGTCTAAGAAAGTCCAGAGTCCTAATTAAAATATGGAACAAGAAAACCTAATTGAAATGTGGAACTTCTAAGTTGAGGGAACTTGTAGTTCTCGTGCACCTGATGTTTGGGTATGGAAATAATTCACCACCAATTTTTGCAGGCAATTTCAGATAAAACATACATTTCATTGCATCCACATCGCCTTTTCAAAGTATGGCTCCCAATATCTTGAATTAAAATTCCTGGACTACAAAGAATTTTCTTCCCTGCTCATTTTTTTCCTCTTATTTTCCTGTCAATCTTATTTTCTAAAATGTAATTTAGAGTTTGGCCATTTGAGGGCACTTTAGCTCTTTTATAGACACTTAAAAAAAATGCCACGTGATTTCCAAAAAGACAAAAATTGACTTCTCTAATAGTACCTTCTTGATTCTGACACTTTTAAATCTCCAACTCCTAACACAGGCAAGGTATTTCTAATCCAGGAAACTGACATTATTAACTCATGATATAATCATCTCAACTTGCTATTACAATCTGTCAGCGGCCTCCTGAAGAGATCACAGCACTATGCATTTTAGGCTAATGAGGCCCAACTAGGGTGAGCATTAGAATCATGCTGGAGAATTTTCAAAGTATGCATTTCTAAGCCGCACTTTATCCATTCAGATGCATCACAACTGACAGGTGTAGCATTAACTTAGGAATTTTTTAAAAGCTCCCAATCATTCCTAATACACCCCTGGAAGGCAACAGAGGCCAATGTTTTCAACCGGACTTGTTTTATATATATATATATATGTGTGTGTGTGTGTGTGTGTGTGTGTGTGTGTGTGTGTGTGTGTGTGTGTGTGTGTGTGTATTGTTGTTGAATGCCCTGCCTCAGAAGAGAAGAAAATCAGGACCGGAATCTCCTAAGAATCTCCACAGGAACTGGGGGCATTTTCTGAAAACATAGGCATCAAATCACTGCCTCAAAAATTGCCACCAAAGTGTTTCCGTTACGACTGTCTTCAGTCTCTGTGTCCTTGTCAAGGCTCTCATTCCGGAGGGTGAAGTCAGACAACCTCGGGCAGATCCCACATCCACCTCTGGGACCGGACAAATGTGCCTGGAGTCTGGCTGGACAGCAGGACTGCTTCTACTCTGCCACCGCCCTGTGACCGCACAATATTCCTTTGCTCTTCTTACTTGGCAGGAGCTGTGGAAATCCTCCGTTCTTACCTCCTCAAAGGAAAGAATTCAGTCGAGAACCTGGCAGAGTTAAAGGTGCAAAGTGTTTTTTTTTATTTAGCAAAGCGAGAGGAAGGGGAAGTATGCTCCAAAGACAGAGCAGCAGGCTGACCCCGAGGGTGGGTAGCAGCCTGCTGGCTTTTGAGACAGGGACCGTGGGTGTAGTCAGAGTAGGGTGAGGGCTTCTAGAAAAAGCAAGGCAGGATATTTGCAGTCAGAGCAATGTAACTACATGCAAGGAAACCCCCTACCAAAACTCTGTGTTAAACATTAAGCTCTAGGGTCATTCTTCAGTGAGATCAGTTAATGTTCCCCAGATAAAGAAGAGTAGCACATGTTTTTATTATGCTAATCATTTGTAAGCATGTGTAAGATTCACTTTAGCATGCTGAAAGGCCCAGGCCTATGTGCCATCTCTCCTCTTTCAGATCTGATGGGGTTGTTTTGCAAACTGGGCAACTAATTTAGCATGCAGACCCAGCTGTAAACAACATAGTAAAAGGCAGGTAAGATTCCACCTTAAAGATAAGATTGCATTTTAACACCCAGGAAGTTTGGGAAGCAGGATTCTTAACTTACTCTTTAGCAAACAGACAATACCTCAGCCCACCTTGGGGGCTGGGCAGGCCACCTTTTGATATGCTCCTAGCCCAAGACGCCAGTATCCCGGAGAGAGATTGGGGCAGGGAATTCCTTGTGTTAAGTTAATTTGGGGTGTTCAGACACCACGTAGCAGGTCCACATCCCTAAGCCTTTTTTTCATGTTCTCAAAAAATCCTCACCTGCCTTTAAAACCCCTAGGCAACGCACCGCACGGGGCTCTCTTGTCCTCTCTTTCCTCTCACTTTCTCTCTAAATAAAAGCCTGTCCCTTGCTCTCCTACCTTGAGTGTTTGTGAAGCTCATTCTTCGTCTTCGTGAACAGGAACCCCGGCACCAATCCTAGCCTTGTTCCTGGTATGCAGACCTCTTCAATCTTTCACCATTACATAAAACATTTGCTAGGGTTTAAATATTTTACTAATCTTTTCAACTTAAAACTTTGACTTTATTAATCCCTTTTATTGTATGTTTGTTCTCTCTCCTTCATTTTTTTCTGCTATCTCATCATTTTCTTCCTTTTATATTCTTTGGATTTAATGTGCTCTTCTTTTGCCCACATCTAACACTGAAATGGAGACTTAGTTGATTTTAGACTTTTTAAAAAGTGTATATATATAGGACTTTCGATATAAATTTCCAATATGTATAGAAAGTGAGTTGAAAATAATTTTAACATTTAGACCTCAACCCCTCAGCATCGTCAATCTGAAATTAAATTTTTTAATGATTTTTATAATATTGTATACATTAAAATCATTCTAAATCCTTAGACCTTGCATTTCCTAATCTTTTACGTGTATTCTCTTATTAGGTGTGTGGCATTACATCTCAAAACACGAATGATGTACTCCACAGCATGGCCATGTCTCGCCCACCGCATGCACTACAGATGAAAGAACACTTGATTCATCTGTTAGTTATCTTCAGAAATCCAATCCTGTCTATGAAACCTTTCCTCACAGTTGTGTGGGGTGTTTTTGTTTTAGGGTTTTTGCTTTATTTCTCTATGCCCTATCTCAGAAAGATCAGAGTTCTGAATGTTTTAGGTACATAAACTCCATACCCATATTCTAATCAATCTTCAGTAGTTATCAGGTTTATAGTGTAAAGTGAACCATGATTTCAATTTATAATAATGCTATGGGTAAAACTGTAACATTTCCAGAATATCTCGCCTGGCTTTGGTGCATCTGCATATTAGCAGGCATTCAGAGGTGGAAAGAAGTATGGCTTTAGTGCATTTGCATCTTTCCTCAGGGGTGGAGAGAAGTTCATCTCCATATCAGTGGGTAATTACCTGGGCAAAGAGGGCTTATCTGTACGTGAGACATGAGGGGGAGGGCCGGTTTTGCTGCTGCTGGAGCAGGAGAGAGAGAAGGGCCTAGACTGGAGTTTGTGAGCAATAAATGGATTTTAAACTTTATTTCTCCCTTTGACTGATTTCAGTTTTTAGAGGTATTTTGCCCCGGGATTTCCTCTCCCCAGACTAACAAATGCCAATTCTGCTTTAATTCTCTGGCCACATTATTTAGACCCTGTTGAATGATGAGATGAATTTTCTATTAATGCTAACTTCCTCTCCATGGAAACCAGATGAAATAAACTGATAATTCTCATTCAAAATGGAGAATTTATTATTTCAAGTATGACATTTCCACAGACAAGTGTTTTAGGTTGTACAACATTTAACTTGGTTTTGTCCCATGGTTATAGCTTGGCACTAGCCTGGCCAGTCTTGAAAATGCATGCTCAAGATCACAATGGGAACAGGATGTAAGAGGGTGAATGAGTCAGCACACACCCACAGACTCCTCTAGGAAAAACAGTTGCTAGCTGTCTGAGTTAGTATTAATCATCTTAGCACATAGAAAGCCTGTAAAAACGGTGACTCCTTCCAGATACCAGCAGAGAGCAGGCTACAAAAAAACTGGTATGTCTAAAACTCTTCTGATAGGATGTCTGCAGGAGAAAGCATTTAGTACAGCCCTCAATAAAGAGAAGTATCCATTGGTGGTGGTTTCTGGAAGCCATAATTCTGTGGGAAAACCCAAATCTTTGGCCTCAGTGCAATTTATCCAAGTGTTGTCTCCAAATCTTACTTTCAGAAAATCACACTACTTATTCCTGAAACAGATGAAAATCATCATCTCATAATTATGTGACATTTCCTGGAGTAAACTGGCCAGTCATATGTTGATAACTGTACAAGTTCCTGAGGGCAAGAGCCGTGCTTGGCCAAGTTATAGGCATATCATATGCATGCAGATGGTCCATGGTTTCAGATTGTTCCACTTAAAACTTCCAATTGTGCAATAGCAATATGCAATCAGTAGGAACCATAATTCAAATATTTAATTTTGACCTTTCCCTGGGCTAGCAATATGTGGTACAATCCCCTCTTACAAGGCTGGGCAGCAGTGGCCCACCACAGAACCCAGTCACTACGTGATTGCGAGGGTAACAACTGGTCCGCTTACAACCATCCTGTACCCATACAGCCATTCTGTTTTTTCACATTCAGTATAGCAGTCAATAAATTACAGGAGGTATTCAATACTTTAGTTATAAAATAGGCTTTTTGTTAGATGCTTTTGCCCAACTGTAGGCTAATGGGAGTGCTTTTAGCACCTTTAAGGTAGGCTAGGCTAAGCTACGATGTTTGGTAGGCTGGGTATATTAAATGCATTTTCGACTTAGGATATTTTCAATTTATGATGGACTCATCAGGATATAACCCTATTGTAAGTGGAGGAAGATCTGTATAACACATATGAATTCAATAATTTATTTCATAACAAATCTGTATTATCATGAAATCTTGAAATATATAAAAAATGTTTACAAGTGAATGTTTTAAAATGATGATAATGGTTAGAAACAATTTGAAAGACTACTATATTACATGAGGCTATCACTCAATAAAAAAAAGTTGGCACATAGCTATCCAATGGCAGTCATTTTCAGGACTAAAATGAGATTGTACTACATTAATAAATTGATGCAATGATGACCATAAAGCAAATATTTCCACAAAAGTGGTCACTACAAACTCAGAGTGGTACAGCCATGGGTCATTTACTAATAGATGTTCAATGAGCATCAAGTAAATAAAAGGAGTTGGAGCACCAAAAAATATAAGCATCCAAATGTTAACAGAGAATTTATTTTCTTTTGAAAATTTTGAAAGCTACAGAAAAGTTGCAAAAATAGTAAAAGAAACATCCATATGTCCCTTGTCTTATTTCCTCAACTTAACTTTTTGGTGTTTGTTTCTTGAAGTGTGTCTGTGTGTGTGTGTGTGCGTGCTCACGTGCACCCACTGGACTATGAGAATTGCTTGCAGCCATCAACATGCTTATGCCTAAACGCTTCAGTATGTATTTCCTAAGAATAAAGGCTTTCTCCTATATAACAATGCAGTTATCTCACTCAGGAAATGTAACACTAAGATAATGCCATTATCTAATACACAGACCATTTTCAAATCATCCCAGTTATGCCAATAAGTCCTTTGTAGCTTGTTTTTTACTTTATTTTTCCTCTTTAAGTTATAGTCAAGGATCACATACTGCAGTTAGTTGTCATGTTTTTTTAGTCTCTTTTGACCTGGAACAGTCAGCTTCCCAGCCTTTTTGGTCATTCATGCCATTGACATTTTTAAAGATCCAGACCAGTTGTTTTCCAGAATGTTCTACAATTTGAATTTTTCAGATGGTTAGATTCAGTTTAAACATTCTGAACATGAACACTGTACAGATGAAATTGCTTCCTTCTTGGTGCATCAACAACTGATGTTCGTTTCTCCTGTCCTATGCCCTATCCTGGACTAGTCAAGGGGGGATTTTCTCCCAGCCTCTGCTAACACAGCTTTCTATCACGGAAAGCTCTCTCTGTTCTTCCAGCTACCTGAGATTTCCATTTGTTCACTGCTCGACTCAAATATCATCACTTACTACAAACGTTTTTTTATACTATACTCCTCCAGGCTTCATATCATATATACATATACTATACCTAGAGAAGATATATATATAATCTTCAAAATTCCTCTGATTTTCTAAAATCCACTCAGTGTTTCATCAATATGAATTACTTCATAGTTTCTTTTATATTAATACTAATCTTATCACAATCATATGTTTTGGCATCCTGCCAGGTTGCCATCCTATTGACAATAGCGGTCATGGACCTTAAATTCTGCACATTTGGATTTTATTTCCCACAGAGCCTATCAAATCCAGAGCATTCAATAAGCAGATTTTTGGTCTTTGATGAATGAATGAATTAAACTACCTTAGGAGAAAAAGTCCATCCTGTAATGAAGTGCCCCATTGTTTTTCAGAAGTCATCCAAAAAAAACAGTGTCTTGAAACTGAATGGCCATAGAAATCTCCAGGTATCTTCTTTACCTCTACATGTAATGTACTTTTTTAAAAGCTTAAATTCTCAAGGAATATTTTCAGAACTTAAGACTGGAAAAAAAATCCAATTTAGAAAGTGTCTCCTTTTTCTTCAAAACAGTATTCCCTATTTTCTTAAAAGAATAGTTCAGTTGATTTGAAATAGTCATAATAAAAAATAACAAAAAATCAAGACAGTAAAGAATACCATAAGTTATCTCAAGTGACTGTAGTATTTATTTTTTATTACGCAGTACATAAATTTCCCGAAAACTCTAGGTTTTATAGCATCACATATTATTTTCTGTTTGCATTTACACTTCTTCTGTTTTAGTGGAGAGCATATTTTCCAATGGCAAATACTTCTTGATATCTTCAGACATAATCTTCAGCCATCAGTGCACCTCATCCCAGATGAGAAAACACAGAAGGCTTCTGTTTGCGGCCTTTCTCTGTCATTGTTTCTCGTTGCTAGGAACACGCAGAAGTACTGCTAGCTGGTGCAGATTCTCCTGTTAGTCTGCTAACTAAATACAGGTGAATTTTTCTATGAGGAAAATATGATCAATAAATGTATATATTTTTTAACTAGGGCCTGATTGTTAAATTGCTAAGGGATTGACTGAATCAAATTATAACACAAATGGACTTCAAAATTTGGCTTCTGACATGCCATAGATGTCCATCTAATCTGAATATATTCTAAAGCATGGTTTATGTCAAGAAAATAATTGCATATTGAAGCTGTCTGTAAGTAGATTAACCCACACTTTTAACAATAACAAGCCTTACTGCTCTGAGACCTTTTCAGGCTTACTCTGGGGTTGGAGAGGAGGGGATATTCTATGGTCTTGTAAAATCAGGAAACATTAAGAAATATAACACTAAACAGATTTCAAAAATACAGAAATTTTCAGAGACTTTACTTAAGGTGTTTTGGTATCTTGAACCTTCAAAAAAGGAATTAAGGATTTCCTAAAATTTATTTGGATTAATTCATGACAACCACAGAAGACACGGCTGCCTCACCGAAGTTCTGCATATATTTGCAAGTAACTTGAGAGGCAGCGTCATGATATGCAGAGTTGGAGGCCAATGGCCTGAATTCCCCTGTTACCTTGGTCAGTAATTACCTGTGGAACTTGGCAAGGCCTTGGGAAAATGCCTCAGTTTCTGATTTGTAAAAATGGAAATGAAGTCATAAGGTTATTGTGAAAAGCAAATTAATAAATTTATAGTGAAGTTGCCATATAAACTGAAAAGGGCATGTGAATATGAGTTGATATTGTATTTTAATGTAATGTTTCACATGTTCGCTTAAAGATTTATAATACTTGCTTTTCTGATTAGAAGTCTTATTCTTGAGTCTATATTAGTACAAAATGAAGCGATCTTCTGCAGCGGCGATCGGAGAAATAAGACACCACATACACAATGTGCATGAATGGCCTGCGAGAAATGGAGGCACTTGCTGCCCTTTGCAGGTCGCTTTTATTTAGTGAGAGAACAATGCTTGCTATTTAGGGTATACTGCTTCTTTATACGATGCTACATATAGGGAGTGCTTCTTATATATGGTGCTAAAAATAGACAAGGGAGTACGTGCAGAAGTAGCTTAGCTCATTTCTAGGCGGAGTAAGAATTTTCAGGCTGTACAATAAAGACCAATAGGTCAGATTTAGGTTAGGTGACTTTACATTGCCTTATACTGTACTTAACTTGCCTTGGGATGCACTTTTAGGCCAAGGCCTGACAGAGAAGGGGTGGATGTTTTCGGTTCCCGGTTCCCATGGCGTGCCATGGTGCTGGGGTACTCCTCCACAGTCTTCCGATATGACTGTGTAATTATAGGACCAGGTCATACAACTGACTATGAGATTATATTTGAAAGTCTTTCTAATTTTCAAATTTAAAGAAATGCTTTCACTAAGGAATACAAATATAAAGTTACTTGTGTTTTGAAACAGTAGAAAAATAACCCAAAAGCCACTTAAAATTAAAAGACAGTAATAGAAACTGGATATCTTTATAGCTATTTACTTCGGAACCCTGTAAAAACCTATATAACTCAGAATAACAATTACCCCAGAAATAAAAAGCTAAGCAGTTCCTAAAGTAAAACATTAGGGAAAAAAAAGAATCAAGTTGCATAACAAACTGTTGACATAAACACGGAGAATAATTATTTCAAGTGACTTTAAAATGCATATTTTTACTGGTCATCACTAATGAGATGTATCCTTAGGGTAAAAAATTACCACGAAGAAATCACAGGCTGCACTCAGTAGCCTTTTTTAATGATAACATTGGTATTGTTATTTTGAAAGTATTATATATATATATGATATGGGATAAATCGAGTAAGTAATTATGTAATGGCACCAAGAATTTCAGTATGAGAAAATATAGGAAGAAAAGTATAGAACGAAATAATGAACTCACAGTGATCATACATTCCAGATAGAAATGTCATTGTGGATACATGACTTTTTCTGAAAAATACATATTCTCATTATATGGACTGAACGATGATTCCCCCCACAAATTCATTTTTGAAGCCCTAATCTCTAATGTGATGGTATTTCAAGGTGGGAGCTTTGGGAGGTTATTAGGTTATGAAAGTAGAGTTCTCATAAGAAGAGAAGAGAGAGAAATTATCTCTTTCTCTTCTATGTGAGGATGTGAGATGGCAGCTATCTACAAGCTGGGAAGTGGGCTTTCCCCAGACGCTAACTACGCTGGCATGTTGGTCTTGGACTTCCCAGCTTCCAGAGTTGTGAGATACAAATGTTTAAGTCATCTATTCTATGGTATTTTTTATAACAGTCTGAGCAGACTAAGACACCAACATTTATCTTTCTAAAAAATATATATTATGTAAATACCTGTCCACTGAAAAGTTCCAGAAACAGTGACAAACCAGTAGCAATGACCACCTCTGAATTTTATTTTCCTCCTTAGGAAACTGATTGAGTCCAAGTTTGAGTAGAAAATATGTTGAATAAATCTGCAACATCTTACACTGAAAAGCAAGAAAGTTGTCAAAGGTTATAGAGGTGTGGCCAAGAGACAAAAAAAAAAAAATTGGAGCAGCTCCACTGGCTAATTCAAGAAACAGTTTGAATATCAATATAAATGACTGGAAAGCTTGGAATAGATCTTATACACATTAGTTAGTAATTATACAAAAAAGATCACACACTCACTTGTCACCGCTGATAGTTACTAGAAATTTCCAAAAATCTGATTCACAAAAGGACTATACATGATCTGTTCTGCTTTGTCTGTGTATGGTTTATCTCATGCTGTTTTTCCAGGGTAACTGTTGAGTATAAAACCTGTTGCCTCCACTTGGGACCACACAGAGGGACCCCAGAATGCCAAAGCTGATCTCTCCATGGGATAACCGAAGCCACTGTGGAGACTGCATCCTGGATCAGCAACTTCCTGTTCACTCCCGCTGCTTCTCCCGAGAACACTCCCTAATAAATATGCTGGATGCTCATCTCCACTACAGAGTTTGCTTCCTAAGAGAGACAGCCTGTTGCAAGCAGTTATTCCCACGTGTGGTCTAAGGAAGCGAATACTAACAAAGGATCGTAGAGCTGAGTCGCTCGTTCCCCAGCTGGCAAAGAGCACTTCACTGGTGGCAGCTGGAGCACACATGGACTCTGGCCCAAGGCAACAATGCAACTGTCAGTATTTTGACTGGTTTAGTATCCCGGTGGCAGGACATACATTAGCTGGTACAGTGTGTCAGGCATTTGAGAAACTTGAAGGAATTAATAATGAGGAACAAAATTAGATTAGCTCATGTGGCACCCTGGGAGGAAAATGAAACTTGGGAATGATTAATCTGCAATTAAAAGCGAAGTGTAACAGCCATTGCCCTCTTTGGTGACAGACGATGGAGAGACAAATAGATGGACAGATATGTCATCTTCTACAGTGGGAGGGCAGAGGTGGAGGCTGAGAACCGTGCCCGTAAAGGCAGCCGAATTAAAGGAAAAAACTTTAATTCCCAACTACCACAGTCTACACCAATGCCAGTCTCCTGTTTGCCAAAGAATGTGATCCTAACACATGGTGTATTGATATCTAGGTTGTTGCACCTGAAAATCTTGAATTCCTTCTAAATATTGATTCCAAGAGCGATGCCTGATGAATGCCCTGCACACTGGTCTCCATCTCTGTTTGCCTCCCAGGGAAATCAACGTACGATAGTGACCACAGACTGAAGAGTGAGAATCTCTGTAGAAGAATTCTATCTAGTAAATGCAGAAGGAATTATATATTTAGCAAATGACTATTGGTAGCCTGGAGTGAAGTAATAGAACTATCTATCCCACCCACACCATAATTAGTGACTAAAATCATTGTGTCAAAGTTTGATGGGGAACTTTTTGTCAGACTGGCAACATACTAACATACTGATCAGTTTTAATATCACTACAAATGTTCCTGATGTGATAGATGGTATCTATACAGCAACACTTAAGAACTATCTTTTTTCCAAGAGTTGAACCTGAATCTAATCAACCTGTAAGTTGCCAATTTACAGGAAATATAGGGCAAGTGGAATAAGGAAATATAATCAGCCACATCCAAAATGTGAGAGACTCTTCAGGACAAATGAACCAATATCTTCAGCAAATACATAACCTTATAGAAAGATGTTTAGAACCATATTAACCAAACATGATGTGTGGCTTTTGCTTGGCTCATGATTCAAACAACTAGCAGTAAAAAGATACTTTTTTAAGACAAATGAAGAAAATATAACACGGACAGCTTAGTAGATGATATATTATTTGTAAAATTTTATTGTGATGAAATATTACTAAGTTAAGCTTTTTAAAGTCATTGTCTATTAGAGATTTATACTGAAATATTTACGGGTGAAATGATACAATGCCTGGTATTTTTTTTTTAGTAATCTACAGAACAGATACATAGGTTAAGGGAGTAGGTAAAATAAGAATGGGAAATGTTACTAATTACCGAGCTGGGTAATAAGTAGACAGGGATTCATTATGTTATTATTTCAATTTTGGAGTACATTTTAAATTTTCCAAAAAAGTTTTAAAAATGATTTACATCTATAATGTTATCTAATACCATGTCAATACATTCAATTAAGAACTCATGAGGTATTAAGTTTGAGCAATATTGGTAATTTGTGAAATAGTCACTTGGTGACAAAGTATTTTTGAAATATGAATTATATTAATGTTTGAAAAGATGATCTTCATATTGTCTTTAACAACATATACACATTAAATTTAGCATATTAATAATTAACAATTGTTTGCATAAAATATCAAATTGATCTTAAAATTTGTGTTTCTCTTTTTCAATCAAAATGAATAATTCCGTTGAATAATGCAATGCAATGATTTGATTTTTTAAAATTGTCTGATAGAAATTTACTGGAATGAAAATTTTCCCAAAGCAATTTGGCTAATTTGATATTTGGCTGCAAGAAAAGCTTGGTGGAAACATTAACCCCAAATACTTGTTCTCAAATACTTTTTTTATTAAGCTATTATTGATGTACACTTTTATGAAGGTTTCACATGAAAAACAATGTGGTTGCTACATTCACCCATATTATCGTGTCCCCCCCATACTGCCCTGTAGTCACTGCCCATCAGTGTAGTAAGATGCCACAGAGTCACTATTTGCCTTGTCAGTGCTACAGTGTTTTCCCCCTGATCCCCCCCACACCATGTGTGCCAATCATAACACCCCTCAATCCCCTTCTCCCTCCCTCCCCACCCGCCCTCCTCCACCCCTCTCCTTTGGTAACCGCTAGTCCCTCCTTGGAGTCTGTGAGTCTGCTGCTGTTTTGTTCCTTCAGTTTTGCTTCGTTGTTTAAAATATTTTTAATGTGGTTCATCAGAGAAAGTTTTGCAACACTTTATGAATATTTAAACTCTGTTGATAATATTCTAATTTTTTTAATCTAGAAGATAAGTTTCTAATCAATTAAGAATTTAACCTACCAGCTTGGATATTTAGATCTTTTTCAATGTTTGGCACTTCATAGAATATAGAAATGATAATAAAAATATTAACTGCAATTGTAAAACAAAATATTAAATAAAACAAAGGTAAACAAAATGTAAGAAAAATATTTAAAATGATGTAGACCATTAGTTAAAAATTTTAAGAGAGTTGGAGATGGAAAGAAACCTAGAGGAACAAATTCCAAAAAGTGGTGAGCCTTTCTAGAAGAGAAAGGAGTCAAATTTGCTTTCCTTCAAGAGGAAATGTTATAGAAAAAGGAGGTTAGGGTAAGAAAAAAATTACCCAAATTCTTAATTCCCTGTTAATGACTGTGTGAGGGCTGGCCTAATGAATTACAATCTCTAGGAACCTTGGCCTCAGAACAAGTCTTCTCCCAACTGCCATTTTTCCATAAACCTTCACTGTATATAGACTTAAAGCTGGGACAAGATAACTGGGAAACCCTTGTTGAGGCACACAGGGCCTTCCCTAAAAGAAGCAGCCCACTGAAGACTGGGGACAAGGCAAGAAATCCATCTAAGGCACTTCAGGTTCTTAATGGATGCAAGTAATTGCTGCTGAAAGCTGGTGGTAAGTCAGGAGAATGCAGAGAGATCTTCCAAAGGTTAGAAAGCTGAGAGTGTGAATAGATAAAAGAGTATCGTGAACAAGTTAAAAAGCTAGGAGCTAGGCTTTAAAACAGAAAGAGAATTTCCAAGGCACACAAAGCAACTTGGTTATAAAGCATAAAGAGAACACTGAGACCTGGCCAGCGCTCAGATCCGAGTCCTACCAAAACATTTGAAGCCATTAGTGATCTAGATCTTATGAAAGCTGTGTCACAGCCAAGATAGCTGGAATAGATCAGATGGGACTAACTCAGCCACAGCGCTAGAAGTTTGACAGAAAAAAAGACGCTTGCCTTTTTTTGGGCAGTAAATAATCTTTATTTCACCCTATAGTGTTCTTTTACTCACAATCTTTATCATAAAATCAAGAATCGTGAGACATCAAAAGTGAGAAAAAGTGATCTGTGGTTAAGAAAACAAATAGTCAATAGAAATAAACCCAAAGATGGCAGAAATATTGGAATTATCACAGGGACATTAAAAATACTACAGCAGAAATGGTTTTCAGCATGTGAAAACAGATGATGAATTATCGCTAAGAGAAACTATTAGAAACAACCAAATGAAATGCTAGAAATAAGAAAATGGTATCAGAGACAAAATGTTTATCCAATGGTATAATCTAAAAACTGGAAACAGCAGATTAAAAAAGTAATTACACTTGAATATAGACCAATAAAAAATATCCAGACTGAGTACAAAAAAGCAAATTTGTGCTACTGCTATGGAAAGCAGTATGAAGGTTTCTCAAAATTAAAAATAGAAATATCATATGACCCAGCAAGTCCACTTCTGGGACTCTACCAAAAGAAAACAAAATTTGCTTTAGTTCAGTGAAAAGTGCTATTGGTATTTGGTGAAGATTGCACTGAATTGTAAATTGCTTTAGACAGAATGGTCAGTTTAACAGTATTAATTCTTCCTATCCATGAACATGAAATAGCTTTCCATTTATTTGTGTCATCTTCAATTTCTTTCATCAGTGTTTTATACTTTCAGAGTACAGGTCTTTCAGCTCCTTGGTTAGATTTATTCCTAGGTATTTTATTCATTTTGATGCAATTGTAAATGGGATTGTTGTCTTAATTTCACTTTCTGCTAGTTCATTATTTGTATATAGAAATGCAACATATTCCTGTATATTGATTTTGTATCCCATGACTTTACTGAATTCATTTATTAATTCTCATAGTTATTTGGTGGAATCTTTACAGTTTTTCTATGTATAATATCACATCATCTGCCAATAGTCACAATTTTACTTCTTCCTTACCAGTCTGGATGCCTTTTATTTACTTATTTTATATGATTGTTGTGACTAGGACTTACAGGACTATTGAATAAAAGTGGTAAGAGTGGGAATCCTTGTCTTGTTCCTGAACTTAGAGGAAAAGCTTTCAACTTTTAGGCATGATGTTAGATGTAGGTTTATCATATATGGCGGCCTTTACTTTGTTGAGATGTGTGCCCTGTACACCCACTTTGTTGAGAGTTTTTATCAGGAATGGATATTGAACTTTGTCAAATGATTTTTAAGCATGTATTGAGATGATGATGTGGTTTTCATCCTTCCTTTTGTTAATATGGTGTATCACATTTATTGATTTGAGGTTATTGAACCAACCTTGCATCCCTGGGATAAATCCTACTTGATTGTGGTGAATGATATTTTTAATGTATTTTTTTAGTTCAGTTTGCTAATAATTTGTTGAGGATTTTTGCATCTATGTTTATCAGGGATATTGGTCTGTAATTTTCTTTCTTTTTTTTTGTAGTGTCTTTGTCTGGTTTTGGTACCAGGGTGAAGCTGGCCTGATAGAGCAAATTTGGAAGTTTTATTTCCCTTTCAATATTTTGGAATAATTTCAGTAGGAGAGATATTAACTTTTCTTTAAATGTTTGGTAAAATTCACTTGGAAAGCAAGCTGGTCTTGGACTTTTGTTGTTGGGAGATTTTTTTTTTATTACTGATTTAATTTCATTACTCATAACTGGTCTATTCAAATTTTCTATTTCTTCCTGGTTCAGTTATGAAAGATTTATGTTTCTAGGAACTTATCCATTTCTTCTAAGTTGTCTAATGTGTTGGCATATAATTTTTTAATAATACTCTTTTATAAATGTTTGCATTTCTGTTCTGTTGGTTGTAACTTCTCTCTCATTTCTCATTTTATTTATTTGACTCCTCCTTTTTCTTGATGAATCTAGGTAAAGTTTATCAATTTTGTTTACCTTTTCAAAGAATCAGCTTAGTCTCATTGATCTCTTGTATTTTTTTAGTCTGTATTTCATTTATTTCCATTCTGAGATTTGTTATTTCCTTTTTTATATGAACTTTGGGCTTTGTTTGTTCTCCTTTTTCTAGTTCCTTTAGGTTTTGGGTTAGATTTTTTTATTTGAGATGTTTCTTGTTTTTTGTGGTACTCCTGTATTGTTATAAACTTCTCTTTTAGGACTGCTTTTCTACATCCCGAAGATTTGGAACAGTTGTATTTCTGTTTTTATTATTCCCCCAATATTTCTTTATTTCTTCTTTGATTTTTTTAATGGCCCATTGGTTGTTTAGCATGCTGTTTAGCCTCCATGAATTTGGGCTTTTACATTTTTTCATGTAATTGATATCCAGTTTTATATTATTGTTGTGTTTGGAAAAGGTGCTTGACATGATTCCAATCTTCTTACATTTATTGAGACATTCTTTGTGGCCTAACATGTGATCTATTCTGAAAAATGTTCCATGTGCACTTGAAAAGAATATGCATTATACTATTTTGGAATGTAATGTTATGTATATATCTGTCAATTCCATTTGGTCTAATGTTTCATTCAAATCCACTGTTTCCTTATTGATTTTTCTCTCTGGATAATCTATCCATTGATGTCAGTGTGGTGTCAAAACCCCCTACTATTATTGTATTACAATCAATCTCTCTCATTATTTTGGTTAATATTTGCTTTATAAACTTAGGTGCTCCTCTGTTGGGTGTGTAGGTTCTTATAATTGTTATATCCTCTTGCTGAACTGTGTCCTTAATCACTATATATAATGTCCTTCTTTGTCTCTTTTTACAGTCTTTGTTTTAAAGTCTACTTTGTCTCATATAAATATAGCTACTTTACCTTTTTTTTCCAATCCTATTTTTGTGGAATATTTTTTTTCCATCCTTCAGTTTCAGTATGGGTGTGTCTTGTCTTCAGATCTAAAGTGAGTTTCTCATAGGCAGAAAATAGAGGGTCTTGTTTTTGCCTTTTTTTTTGTCCATTCAGTCATCCTATGTCTTTTGATTGGAGCATTTAATCCACTTACATTTAAAGTAATTATTGGTAGGTATGTAGTTTTTACCATTTTGTTAAATGTTTCCTGGGTTTTTTTTTTTTGTTCCTCTCTGATCCTTGCTTCCTCTCTTGTTCTCCCCTCATATATTATGACTTCTTTTACTGTCTTGTTTGGATTCCCTTCTCTTTGTTTTGTATATTCATTATAGGTTTTTGGCTTGTGGTTACTATGGGTTCTTATCTGACATCCTAAAACTACGGCAATCTATGATAAGTTGATGGTCACTTAAGTTCTAATGCATTCTAACACTGCATTTTTTACTCCCCCTCTGGTACATTTTATGTGGTGATGCCTTCTTTAACACCTGTTTAGTGACTCTCTTAACTAATTTTTAGATATAATTAATTTTACTACTTGTTTCTTTTAAACCTTCATACTAGCTTTTAAGTGATTGATCCCCTACTTCTGGTATATGCTTGCTTGTACAGTGAAATTTTCACTTTCGTGTTTTTCTTGCCTCTAGTTAGGGTCTTTTCCTCTTAAAGAAAACCTTTTAACATTTCTTGTGAAGCCATTTTAGTGGTGGTGAGCTCTCTTATGTTTATCTGTGAAGCTGTTTATCACCCTCTCCATTCTGAAGAATAATTTTCTGGGTAGAGTATTCTTGGTTGGAGGTTTTTCTCTTTCAGCACTTTGAATATATCATGCCACTTCCTTCTGGACTGTGGAATTTCTGCAGAAAAATCAGCTTATAGCCTTATGAGGTTTTCCTTTTAGGTAACTTGGTTGATTTTCTCTTGCTGCTTTTAAGATTCTCTGTCTTTGATCTTTGACAGTTTAATTATGGTGAGTCTTGCTGTGGTTCTCCTTGGGTTTATCTTGTTTGGGGCTCTCTGCTTCCTCAGCCTGAATGTCTGTTTCCATCTCTAGTTTAGAGAAGTTTTCAGCTATTACTTCTTCAAATGTTTTCTAGTCCTGTCTCTCTTCTCCTTCTGGGAATCCCATAATGCAAATGTTTGGACATTTGATGTTGTCCCTGAACTCCATTAAACTATCCTCATTTAATCCTTCTTCCTTTCTGCTGTTCAGCTTGCATGAGTTCAGTTACTCTATTTTTCATCTTTTAATCTGCTGTCGATTCCTTCTAGTGTATTTTTCATTCCATTTATTGTATTTTTCATCTTATTGGTTCTGCTTTATATTTTTTATCTTTTTTATAGGTTCTGTCTGAGTTCCTCTACTCTTCTCTCAAAGCTGGCTTAGAACCTGCAGTGCATCCCCAGGCCCAGGCCCAGCCCCTAGGAAAGCCTCACTTCCACAACAACCAGCTCTATGCCCACAGTATAGCAGTGGCCCAGGCACACTATTCAAGGGTAGACAGTTACCAGCTCTGCACCAGTGGTGCAGTTCCAGGGCCAGACACATCCCCAGGAAAGCCCTGCCCCCACAGCCACTAGTTCTGGGTCTGAGTGCAAGTCCACCATTATAGTAGTGGCTCAGGTGTGCAGTGACCACTGGCTCCAGGGAAGCCCCACCTCCATAGCTACTGGGTGGGACCTGCAGTGCAGCAATGGCCAAGGTGCTCTCTGTAGGGGTTGGCGGTGACCGGCTATGCACTCTCAGGCAGCTACAGCTGGTGTGTGCATCCCAAGGCTCCTCCTCACATAGTGTCAGTGTGGGGAAGCAATGCAAAAATGGCACTTACCATACCTCCGATCCAGAGAGGGTTCCAGCCATTCCCCCACCAAACACTGGGTGCTTTAGTTCTATAAATCAGGTTTTTTCTTATTTCTGGTTTCTTATACTTCTTATACCATATACTTATTTCTTCCAACTTATAGCACAGCTTTTTTTTCTATGCCTGGGCAAGGAATCTGTGTCCAGGTCCCTAGGGGTATCCCTCCTGTGGATAAAGTGAAGGTTCCTATGGCCAGGATATTTACCTGGCCTGGTTGGCTAGCTCACTACACACATGTGGGCAATATGTCATTATTGACTCCATATAAAGAGCTCTGCTCAGGGCTCTGGGCAACACAGTGGCACCACTGCAAGGTTTCAGGAGAGCAGAGGTGAGACTGGGGTAGTGGCAGTGCCGAGGACACAAACGAAGGTGGCTTTGGGGATACAGAGGCCCAGAGGCAGAGACCAGCTTGCTGCATGCAGACTAGCTCTGAGTGGATGGGATTCTAGCGATTGACCTGCCACCATGGGAATAAAGTGGGATGTAAACCCTTTCACCCCAAGAACGTTCTACTGTTATTCCTTTGGTCTCACTGAATCCATAGTGAACTTCTCTGGGGCTGAGACCCATTGGCAGGACACCTCCCTTCTGCAGGCCATTCACTGGGGATGGAGTTCCCTCTGTCACTGTGCCTCCATCTCACCTGCCATTATTTATGTGATCTTTATATTCCTTCTTGTGAAGAAGGTGCTCACTCAGTCCTTAGCTCTTCCTCAGCATGTAGTGCTCTGTGTGCAGGTGTAGATTCAGTGGGAAGTTTGGAGGCAGTGGGTTCAAGTTCTCTCTATGCCACCATCTTCCACTGACCTCAAAATGAACTCTCTTTTCTATTCCTAAAGGTAATCAGTTTTTCATAGGTTTGTTTCTTTGACCGTTTATTGACTCTAGATATGATGTAAGAGGGCAAATTTAGAGGTCACTGTGGAGAAAAAACAAGTTTAATTGTAAATAATGATGCATATTGTCAGAAAGAGAAATGCAAAAGAAGGGATGAATGATTTGATGTGGAGAGTTAAAAAGATAATCTCCTTCCCTTCTTTAGACTCTCCAAAACTTCTCCATTTGATTATAATTCCATTGCTACTTTAGGCAAGGTAGAATTTCCATTTCATTACCACAACCTCTCTGATGTGATAGGTAACAAGATGTCAGGATTCCCATCTGTGGATAAAGTGAAGGTGCCTGTGGCCAGGATCCTCACCTGAACCTAAACTACCTGATGATGTAACTGGCCTGCTGCTAGGCTACTGCTTCCACACCCACAGGCAATAAGCTGTTATTGACTGAGTCACTATATAAAGAACTCTGCCCAGTGCTCTGGGAGGAGGCAGAGATGAAGGAGGATTACAGACCTGCAGACTGTTGGATGCAGATGTGATTCTAATGCTCAGCCTACCACCATGAGAATAAAGCCAGGTATAAACCATTTTACCCCAAGAATGTTCCATTATCATTTCTGGGTCTCATTGAATCCATAGTGAACTGGCCTGGGGCTGAAACCCTCAGGCAAAACAGAGCCCATTCCATACAGTAAGTACATTTTAATTACATAAAAATATATAACATCCTTGCATACATTTGAAGATCAAATGAAATAATATAAATGTACATAAGAAGAGTAATGGACCCAATGTGCATATGAAAGTGAGATGGGTCAGGTGAGGACAGGCTAATAGGAGTAGGAAAACTCAAACTATATTTTACAGAAAGACACAACCATAATGAGTATCTGAGGTATTTCTACTCCTGTTCTTAATGATATAAGATTTTTAAAAATATTACATAAACATTTATTAAGTACTTATTGATTACCTTATGTTTTAACAATAAAAATGTATGTAAATACACATTATATGGAGACATGCAATAAATAAAATATATAAGAAAATATGTATATGCTATATGTTGATAAATACTAAGGAAAAGTATAAGGCAGGAAAAGCAGATAGAAATTATGCGTGGATGTGTTACTGTTTTAAATTTGGTGACCAGGGAGAATCCTATTAAAAGATGTGGTATTTGAGCATCGACCTGAGATATGTGGAAGGATGCCATGTACATATTGAAAGGAACAGCATTCCAGATAAAAGAAGTAACACAAGCAGCAGCTCTTGAGAAGGGAGGATGCTTAGAGTGTTTGAGATATAGCAAGGTGAGCAGTGCACCTGGAAGAGTGAGACAGCGTAAGAGATAAAGTCATAGCAGAAAGGCGAGCACAGATGGACAGGGTCTTGCAAACCCTAGAAATGACTTTGTCTTCACTCTTGGTGAAGTGAGAAGCCATTGGAGGATTGTGACCAGAGAAGTGAAATTATCTGATTTTGGGGGAACATGATGGTAGCTGGATGTTGCAAGGTCAGTGGTGAAGTGGAGAGACCAGTTAGGAAGCTATAATATGCAGGAGATGGTGGCGGCCTGGATCAACGTGGTAGCAGTGAATGTGGCACGGAGTGTTTGCATTCTTGACCCTCTCATCAAATTGCTTACTGTCCAGTTAGGAAAGAAATTCTGGAAAACCTTGAAAATATCTTATGAAACAGAGGAAAGGAAATTATTAGGAGCCAAATGGTGTTAATGAAGTTATAAATTTCAGAGAGATTTGGAAAAAGGCAAATTAAACAAGTTGATGTAAGTGTGACTGATTCCTTGTGTTTGAATAAAAGTAATAATTGGTGATGTTCACTGTGTCCACTACATGCCAGGCCCAGGCAGAGTCCTTTGCATGCCTTATCCCATTTAATCACCACCACAGGCCTATGAGTAAGGTGCAGCTATTGCCCCATTTCCTACACGAAAAAAACAAATTCTGTAAAGGTTGAGTACATTGTTCAAGGGCCATAGACGGGATTTCATTACGAACTGTATTTTATTACAGCCTGAGTTCTAAACCAACACTCTGTTCTGATTCCCTACATAATGGGGGGACAGGAAGGACTTTTTAAATCAGTGAATTCATGGAAGCAAAGATTAGGAATTCACCTTATTTGGTGTGTGGGTTTGAATGACTGGTCTGGAGCTGAAGGTTTTTGTTGGGGAACAGTATGAGAAATAGTGGAGATTGGAAAGTGGAACCTGATTTTAGATGTCCTTGAGAGCTGGGCAGAAAAGCTACAGCTATGTTCAGGAGAGAGTGAATATCTGAGATGAACATGGGGGTGGGGAAAGTAATTCTACATTTTCTGGGCTGTGGGTACAAGATGAGCTAGGGACAGTAGGATCCAGTAATTAGAAGAGCCAGAGCAAATTCACGCATGAGGTAATAGGAGCTGTTAAGAGTAGAAATGGAAAGAAAAAGATAAATCTCAGAAACATTTCTCAGAAAGTTTTTTTTTAATCTAGCACAGAATTTGGTTCTGAATTGTTTTTAAAAATCATAGGGTTCAGAATCCAGGTCATGACCACAGTTAGTTGTGTGAACTTGGGCAAGTTGTTTACCTGGGATATTTCTTCATCCATAAATGAAGTTGTCTTAGATTATCTCTAATTTTACTTCCTTCTCTACAATACTATGATTAAGATTTGTTTGTTTTTAAACTTCAGCTTAGGACAATGTGAGAGCATTTGGCATCTATTTCTACATAGGCAATAAGATTAGATTTCACCCACAGTACATGGTAGGTACCATGTTTGGAACAGAAATGGTGCTCAAAAATATTTCCTGAACTGAATTGAATTGAATCAAGTAATCACCAAAGAAAAAGAAGGAATTCAAGTTTCATGACTGTAGCTGACAAAACCTGAATTCCAAGAGGAAAATGTCCAGAACTCATCTGCATCCTTGCACTGGCCTGCTCAGTTTCCCAGCCAGGCCTATTCCAGGAGTGGTCCCTGGGCCGAGCGTCAGCACAGAGTGGGCTCCTTTCCTACACAAATCCCAGGTGCCGCTCCAGATCTCCTGAACCAGAATCTTGGGAGGTGGCCCCAGAATCTGTGTATTAACAACCTTACAGGTGGCTCTTAGGGACACTGAAGTTTGAGAATCTCTAAACTATCCTCAAAATCAATTTAGGTATTTAGTTACTATGCAGAATGGGGTCCTAGAGTTAGAGTGAGAGTTTTTTATTAAGATATTTTAAATCCAAAGGTTCTGAAGTAATTTATAGATAATATAATCATGTGAGTAAAGACACATACATACATATGTATGTACGTATGAGTGTGCATAATCACCTAGACATACTTTCAAACGACAAGTCACTCCACAGCCCTAAAGAGCAAAGCCATACCTGTGATACTTATTATTCTAGGACTTTCCTAAGCTTTCCAAATAGGCTTTACTCAAGAAAGTCTCTAAGAACCAAGGGACAGAAGCAGCTTCACTGGGAAGCTTTGCTCCATATCTCTTTCTAAGCAAGTAATTATATGAAGTGAAATAACATAAACAAGATTCATTTGTTTGCTTGCTTGGTCTTTTAACTAGGAAAGGTGATCATTTATAATGGCTTTGATTTTCAGCTCTTCCTGCAGCTGCTGTTCAGAGTAATGAAGTGAACAGAGTGAGGGCTCTGGAAGCTAACAGATATTGATCCAAACCTGGTCCTATTTGTCCTGGCTGTGCGACCTCAGACAAGTTCCCAGTCCTCATTAGTACTAGCACAATGTTTGACACAAATGAAGTACTCAGAAGACTTGCATTCCCTTCTTCTGACTCTAATTTGCCAGTAATTTTTATTTTCTGATCCCTTTCCTCAACCCAAAAGTGACAGAGAAAGTAACTGCCCCTGTTGGGGAAGGTTCTCGAGAAATTGTACCCACCAGCTGACCCATGAACAGGACCCTGGCCATCAGAGGCCCTCACCCACTCCCCATCCTTGGAATGTGGGTTCCGTCTGCCTTCTCTGCTCCCAGAGGCCGCCTCAAGGACAAAGCCTGGAGAGAGTGATGTGGTGTTGAGACCATCTGGATGATATATATGACTAAACCCAGCCAAAACTATAAAACCTTTTAAGATTTAGCAGGCAGGTGCAGAGAACTCCTAGTCTTGCGGCTGCCCAAGCCAGCCTCCTGTGTAAGCCGCCTTGCTTATATAAACCTGCCCTACCAGTCCGGAGTGCCCCGCTCCTTCAGTCTCTCCCTGCCCTCTGCAGATGGGGTCTGTTTCAGAGGCCACCTGGGAAGCCCCTGAGGAGCTTGTGAGCCAACACGCTCCACCCCACCCACATGTGAAGCACAGCGGAAATGCTGATTTGGTGACATGCATAGCTCCAGCATCTTTAATGCTGGATTTCCAAATGCTCCTCCCTGAGAACCACCCACGGAGAGAAGGAAGAGAAACCACTTCCCACATCAGGGGCTTTCGTCATTTCCAGAGTCACAAGAGAATCATCACAGCTGCCAGAGGAAGTGCTGCCGCAGGCTTGGAAGCTCTTTGCCAGCAGAACCTTCAGTCGCCCCTGCAGCCTGACTCCATACTGTCTGTGACCTATTACTTTAAGTAAAATCTTATCTTTAACAAAGTAGAGAACGTTGATCTACATTCCACATTTTACTTTCCCAACCTAAACTTTGTTTGAACAAGTAACAAAGAGATATAGGGAACAACTCTTCTTCTGAATGGTTAGTCAAGAAAGAGCCACCTCCATCACCATAGCACTCACTCTAAACAGAACTCATCAATGTGGTGTCCTGGGTCCCCATCAACTGTCTTATCTGAACTTGAGAAACCTGCTCTTCTGATTCCTTATCCTAGAATATTTGTGAATCTTGGGAGTCTTAGAACACAGAGTTGTCTGTCAATAGTCAAATGTTGCCACCAAGTTCATGTGTGGGAGGCTCAATCTAATAATTAACTATTGAAATTCTCTCTATATTTTTTCTCTTGGCACTATTCACTTCAAATATCTAATTCTAAAGTTCCCTACTTTGTGTCTATATCAGGCTTGTAAAGTGAAGAATTACAGAAATTATAGAAATAAAAGAAATTAATTCAAAAGCCTTGTGACACCTGTACCATGTGAGAATACTCTTACTTTAATAGTAAAATACTTTAGATCTCCAGTTCACTTACCACACAGATTTTCCAAAAAGAGAAAGAGAACAATGTTTGTATCTGCAGGTAGGTGGAAGCCGGGGTCAGGGGGTGGTTATACATTGATCGTGGGGCTTCAGTGGATTTTTTTAAAGTGAAATAGGCAGCTTTAAATTTCTTTCAAGGTAAAGAAAATACAAAAATAAAACCATATGCATTTCTCCCTAGGCCTTAAAGTACAGGCACACAAGCAAAGTATTACCAAATTAGTACTATCTAATTCAAAATTATTTAGAGTTATAGAAAATATCCATTTTTTTAGGTTTATCTCTTCTAAATCTTAAGAATCCTTCTTGCATTACAGGACAAACAAAAATAGACGCAGTCAATGGAAACGAGAGGCCTTTTGTTTTTGAATTTACTCTGCACAGGCTGCGCGTAGTGTGTGGTGAGCGGCGCGCTGCTCCTCCTCGCTGCTGCCCTCCTGACATCCTCAGGGAGGCGGGTAGCTGGCCTCTGGGGCTGGGACAGGCCCTTCTGGGCATGATGTGGGATCAGGCACGCAACATCAGACCAATTAAACTCATCTTCTCTACTTGCCCTTTTCTTCTCATTTCATCCCAGAGGCTGACATCAATTCAAGTTTACTCATTATCAGGGAACTATTTTTCTGTTTCTGGTTATTTTTCCTAATCACCAATAATTCATGCCATCCCCAAAATGGGCCAAAATCACTTGAGTTAATTCCATTTGGCAACAGTTTGGGTTTGATCAGTTTTCAGTTTTTTTTTTTCCTTCTCTGGGATTCCTGAAAGCATTCCCAGTTTCTAAGAGCAGAGAGTTTATTATTTCAGTCTGTGTTAGCTAGCACCTTGGAGACAGAAGAGATTTGTTACATTGTCCTTTCTAAACACATTTAGTAACCACTGTGTCATGATTTACCTTAGATTCTCCTTGTTAGGTTGATTTCTGCTGATACACATATGAGCTCAGGTGATTCTCCTTAATGACTGTGATAATAAACTGTGTTATTTGACTTAAATAAGCTATGCTCCTAGCTCAAGTCTTAAAACTCAAAGGAGTATATGTCTATAGACAAATAAGATACATACATATAGCTATAAACATATAGATATATATTGCCTCTGCCGAAGAAAGACTTCATATTTTATTGTTATTAACTCAGTCATTAAATATCTAAAGTTATGAATTCACCCAAATAAGCAAATACATTTTTTTAGGGCAGTCAAAATGGAGTGCGATTCATTAAGCACCTGTTGTGTATTTGTTTTCATGCCAGGTGCTTTATATTTGTTATATTATTTAAAATTTAAAAATTTTAGCATTCTAAATCTAACCCTACAATTCAGATTTGATACAAAGCTTTTATATCACCAATCCATTTCCTATGGAAGGATGGGGACCCAGAGCAACAGGGCCGGGTGGAAGCATTCGAAATTTAAGATCAAAGAAATCAACACACATATTCTGACTCTCCAGTGTGTTCTTGAACTCCAAATCTGTGTTTCTCATTTATAAATTGGGGATAACAAAACTACTTCATTATGTGCTAATGAAGATTAAAAGAGACCATGCAGAAATGCAGCTATGAAGAGAGGACTCTAGGTCAGTTTGCTTCCTCTAAGTTTTACTTCCTCTTCTTCCTCTCCCTAGAGCATAAGGTTTCTCTTCTTATACACTACTTCGGTTGTAAGTTAATTAAAGGATCAAAAAATGGTAAAACTGTAAGCAGCTGTAGTGGCCATCAAGTGACCTCATTTAACAAATGAAGAGAGTAAGGTTCAAAGTGTTTAAAGATATAAACACAGCCAAGCAGTAGCAAACTGAGTAAAAAAAAAAATCCCAAATTCAATGTCTTTTCCATTATAACTACCGGAGGTACACGGTTAATGTTACCCTCTGTGCCCCACTCCCATTGTAAGCTTAACTGAAAATTCTTAAGCACCGATATATGTAGTACAAACTATTATCATAAATATTTTTATGTGACTCCAAAATGCATATAGTGGCAGCCCGCAAATATACCCATGTGCCCTGTGTAACGACTGCAGCCGCTGTTCAGTCTCAGACAAGTATTGTCATGCAGAACTCCCAACCCACTGTCGCTAGGTATTTTTCAGGAATAGACACACATCTGAATATTGATGTGAATGATTTGTCTTTAACATTAAGAACTCTCAACAGGTCACCAGCTTGTGCCTTCTATGATAAAGGATAAAGTGAAGAAACAAGCATTCAAAAATCAAAAACCATTCATAAAAGGTCTATTGTCAGTAAAGGAATTAGGAAAGAATAGACAATTCTTTTTTTCCTACTTTCTCCTTCCACTTGCTTTCATTTTAAATTGGGTGAAAAGTTAGCTTGGATGAGCCTGTTCAGTCATATTTCCTTTTGTACTCTTTGAAGTTCAACACTCACACACAGGGGCTTAGCATGTATCGGTTGATTCACTGGTCGTGGGACTACTGTCAATTTCTTCTACCTCCCATGCACACTTACTGACCCCTTGATTCTTTCTTCAAACATTCATCCAATCAATAGTCAGACCCTGTGCTGGAAACGATGAAGAAGTAACGAAGAAACTGTTTCTGCCTTCAAAGAACTCCAAGTCTGGAGTAGGACGTGGATATGTAACCAAATAACTCTTTTGGATAGTGTAAAAGTTATACTGGGGATGATTCCCTCTAAAGTGGCATTTACTTTATTTACTACCTACCACATCTTAGATTGCCACAAAAGCTCAGAAGCTTAAAAAAAAAAGTGCAGCTGTCAGTAATGATTAACACAATGGCGAGACGTGGTGTATGAGAACGGATATAGGTGGTTTTATAAGGACACTGTGGTTGTGTGGGACACGCACATTGAACAGAGACTGCAGACGCTTTGCCCAAAACATTTTTTTTGCAGGGCGCGGATGTAAATGAACCTGTGTGGAAGTCTTTGCTTCCGGAATAGGAAGATTCATTAACCAGTGAAGCTCTGTATTATTCATTTCAGCAATCATTTGCTCTTCTTGATATAACATATAAAACTTGAACACGACAGAGCAAAGGAACTTAGTTAGGTCACATTATTTAGGACCTGTTTCTGTTGACTAAGGATGAGGATTGTATGTGTTAACATTTATAACAATGTCAAAAGCTGCTGGACTTAATCTCTCAGGATCTCAGACCTAAATCTACAAGCTTCTGATGGTTTGGGGGAAAAGATTCAGCAATTTTTATTCAAACCCCCGAAGTGACTCTAGGTGGAATTGCATTCTGAATACCTACTATTAGCACAGTGCTCTTACAGATACTGTAGAGATGAGAAGACCTGTAAAATATGTTTCTGATCCTCAAAGAATTTGCTGTCCAATTGGGGGAGGAACTTTCAGACAGGTGAAAAAAAAGGACTTCCAAAACCAGGCAGTACACAACACATTGTCCAGTGACTGGCATCGATAATCAAAGACAACCGTGTAGTTTGAGAGCTGTAACTATGAGGTAAAGCAATCTAGAAAGAAATTTTACTTGACACGAGCTTTGGGAAAGAGTAGCATTTGAGTAAAACAGGTGAATAAGAGGTGTGTAAGGGAAAAAGGAGATGGCAAAGGCACAGGAGTAGGAAAGCTTTAGGGATATTAGGAAAGAGAGATTACACTCATTTGGCTGTGCAGAGGTGCCCTGGGAGAAGTGTAGGAACTACAGTTGAAAACACAGGTTAAAATCAGACTAGCAAGAACATGAATGCAAAGCCAAGGATTTCTGACCTCCTTCCATAGGTAATGTTGAGGCACTGAATATTTTTCACCAGCAGAGTGGTGTAATAAATTTGGAGATTATGTGCAGGGGAAAGACCAGGAGTTGGAGTTAAGACCAGGTATGCTGGGAGAGATGTGAGAGCTCCGTTTGGCTGATTATTTTACATTTATTCAAAAGAATATATTCTTTAAATGGCTTGTTCAATATTTATTTGATAAAGTATGATGAAAATTTCTTAGTATGGGGTATATGCCACTTTATATTAAAAATAGATTGATTATGTTCACTGTAACATCTTCCCTCTTTGGAAATCTTTTGGTATTCAAGTTAAAATTTATTTCCCATTTTTCAGAATTCATGTTTTCCTCTGTGATTCATTGTAATAGTCAAATTCTTGGCATGGGCTTTAAAACGTAGGTAGTAAAGCTCATCATTTTCCCAGTATAGTGTGATAGGGCGCATCATTCCTTTCCAGAATCTAGGTGCTCTGGATTACTACCCGGAGTGGCCCTCAGATGACTGACTGGCTTTAGGTCTGGTCAGGTGACCTTTTTTGCACTGAGCCACTTTCCATGCACACGTTATCAGAATACTAAGCCAGGACGGATCAGTGTCAGTGAAGATGGTTTGTGGATTTCATTCTTGGGCACTGCTTCTTCTGGCAGGAGTAGGGCCCAGATTTATCCTGCCGATTATCAAAAACTGTGATTGGAGAACTGAGGGACCTAGCACTTTGTTCAGACTTACTATATAGATATTACCACACCACATAGATAAGTAGCCCAGGTAGCTACGTGGCTAGGCTATCTCTTCACTTGAATATTAGGGCCAGCCAAGCCTTCCCTCTTAAGTATTCAATTTAATAAAATAATTTTTACAGCACTAGAAAGGTTGCCAAAGTTGGAAACCAGGTGGGGCCACGCACTAGAGTCCAGATATGCATGATCACAGACCCACCGTCACTCAGGGGTAAAGTTAAATTTGAATATATGTCACCTTCTCTGTCTTGTCCTGAACTTAGTAAGCTGGCTTTGGGGTTACCTCTTCAGCTCTTACCCTTTGCTAAAAAAGCATGTGGATAGCCGATAATCTTTCTTGGATGCAATATTAAATCACATAACTTTATCATATAACCTTACTAGACTATAAAATTCTTTAACCATCTGAAAAGAAATGAAGTCTATAAGTAATTAGGCAGCATCATTTCTATTTTGACTTGCCTTCTTATTTTAACGTAAACCATTTTAGTAGATCAAAGACCCTGAAAGACGGCTACCTACCCAATTCCTCATGCCCATTCCAAACAAAAATTCTTCCAAAAAATAAAATTTATGAAACAAAGCTCTAAGCTAAAAGATTAATTCAGGTTTCAGTAATAGTGTGTTTTATTAAAATTTTAATCAAGAATTCTTATGGAGGTCATAAAAATATACAGAACTTATAGTTAGGAACTTTAGCTCTCTAAGACACCTTCATAAATGACCTATAAAACTGCCGTAAGCTTCAAAAGTGGTCCTATCACACTCACAGAATGTTGTGATAAGCAAAATAACAAATGTTGACAATTCTGTCTGAATGACGTCCTGTCATTTGCGGAGAATGAATTGATTCTTTGGTTCACACCCCCCAGAGAGGAATGTGAGAAAATGCACACCACCACTGAGGGTAGGACGAAGCCGGCAGCACTAGGGGCGTCGGTGAGCAGTCTGGGAGCTGACAGAAGCACTGAATCTCTCTCACATGTCTTCTCATTCTGTCATACTTTTCCTAAAGATTAAACTCCAGCCCTGCATCCTGAGTGTAGGAGAAGGGGCCCTATTTTTCCCGGAAAAGAGCCTTCCTCAAATGCTGCTGAGGGTCGACAGAAGCACCACACGGTGAGGCCTAGAGCAGCACCGAACTACAGTCCTAAATAAACCAGAAAAATGGACAACATTAATTTTCCCAAGACAGAGTCTCAGAGATGTGGAGTTTGTGAGATAATGATCATGAGACCTTTCCCTTAGTTCTAAGGAAACACAACGCCCCTGCTGAGCAGTGCTGATAACCGCGTGTGCAGTATGTACTGCAGAGCACATGCTGCTTGGGGAGGAGCTATGCAGACATGGCCACTTACTGCCTGTGACACCTGGAAACAATTTTCTAGATCTCATTATTTCCACCTAAGCACTAAGGCTAATGACATCTACCTTACCACCGGAGTAACCAACTAAAATGACATAGCAAAACAAACTATAAACAGCATGCATTTTCAAAGGCTTTATTGTTTTTTCATAATCAATGCTTTAAAAGTTTCTACCCCTAAAGAATCCATAAAAAATATGGATTTCCAGTGGATCACTTATTCCTTTATTTATTATTACCCAGACTTACAAGATGCTAGCAATGGTATCACACACTGAATGTGTGTTAGTGACTAAATAAAGTCAGGCAGGCAATAAATAAGTGAATACACACACACATACACACACACACACACACACACACATGCTTGCGTAGATGCATTGTTTGTATGTGTATTTATAAAAATTACAACTGAAATAGGTGTTGAGTGGGGGGAGGATCTGCTTAAAATGCTTAAAGAAGTTAGGGAGAGTGTTGAGAAAGTGATATTTATGTCAAATTTGAAAGTTAGGATGGTTAATCAAACCAGTGGGGGTGGGAACGGAGAGGTGTGTTAACTGGGTGAATTGTGACTTTGCACTGAGGAATATTTTGAACTTTACCACTTCAGAGGCAATATTCAACAGTATGTGTAATGTAGAGAGCAAGTAGTTACTACAGAAGCCAAAATTAAATCACTTTTCTTAATTTTCCTTGCCCTTTCCTCCACTTATTTCCTGGGCATCAATAATCATTCAATATGTGGGGTTTTTTTTAGCTCTTATCGTGACTCTAGTGTTTTGTAAATATAATCATGACCCCCAGAGACAATCAGTTAAAAAAAAAGTATATTCTGGCGCTCCACCCTAGAATGACTAAATCACAGTGTCTTGGGGAGGAGCCCTGAGAGATGCATTTGTAAGAGTCATCACAGGTCAGTTTGGTGGGCAACTGAACGTAAAAGCTGCCAGGCAGGGCGCCTAGCTAGGTAAGGCATATGATAGCACTGCAGACACTCATGTTCCCTGACCGCAAGGACCTCACACTATATATAGTCTAGATAATAAAACATATATACTTGAAAATATAATAAACACATTATCTTGTTAAGATGTTGGAGACCAAGGGAAATACCAGCTTCTCAGGTGGCAGTAACTAGATGCCTTCCTACCGCTGACCCTGTAAAGTGGGAGTGAGGCTGAAGCCCTGTAAATTATATGAGATTCATGAAGAAGCATTAGTCAGGAACTTAGCTCAGAGACTAAGTGCCACTTTAGAAGTTCTAAACAGAATTAGGGAAATATTTGTGCAGCAACATATTGCCCAACACCTTCAAGAACAGACAACCTGGAAACATAGAGGGAAATAGAACAAAACACAAATGGACAGAGCCCAGGAGTGTCAGGACTGTACCCCAGGCCCACTGGAAAATTGATCCAGGATTGCTGATCTGAGTCACTACAAACTCACAATCTATCTGCCTATCTCTCAGGCCTTTTTATAAGATCAGACTTTCCCACCCTTGAGTTCTAGCAGGTCTAGCCTTGGAAATAGAGATGCTACATCCTCCAACAGAAAGAATTTTGTTCTGTATTGAACCACATTACCTATCGTTATCTACCTCTGTTTCCCAAATTGATGCTTAGATTGAAATGCTTTGCTAAGATTTTTTTCTTTTGTTTCTTTCTTGTCTTAATCTCTACAGTCAGTTTGAACTTGGCTTGGACTGGATTGTATGATCTTCAGGACCCCCATACCCTTTGCACTTTCTTACATGAATTAATCTTGCTGGACTTGACTTCAGGCCTTCAGAGATCACCTGTCTGACGGCACATTACAAGAGCCTCGACATCTGCAAAAGAGATGGTTACAGGCAAGTGCAGAGTTGGAGACACCAGTGCCCCACTGCTTTCCTTTGCTTTCTCCATATTTCTGCTCTTGAGGAACTTGCTGGCCCAGGATGTCTGAGGAGCTCTCCTAAGGCACGTCTCCAGCTGTCCCTGTACTGAGGGTTGTGCAGCTAAGCTCCTGGGTACATGTGCTACCAACTCCCACCACTACCAACATATGTCCAGTTCCAAATGAAGAGTCGAATATAAGGGGACTTCACATTCCACCTTGGAAATGTTTTAACAACTCGTTTATTAGTTCACTGAGGTATATTGCATAAAATCACAAAAGTCATCACTTTTATGATTTTATGCCTTTGCTTATGCTTCTCCAAAAGTCAGGAATACCATGTTCTCCCATCCTTATCTGTTAAGGTTCAGCAGAAAATTGACCTCTGTGGCCTGTGCTTGCCAATAGTTCATAACAATGTGTTCAGAACCATGTTTATCGGGTGGCCTACTGGTTACGGTGCATGTATTTCCCTAGCACTCAGATTGTCACCATGTTAGATATGGGCTTTGAATTCAGGAATTTTTGGCTCCATCATATACTTCCTGTGTACCTTTAATAAGATTACTTAAACATGCTTGGTACTAGAATTTCCTTCTATAATTTGTCATCAGCAATATCTATTTAGTAGGCTTGTTGGGAAAATCAACTGAGAAAATAAAGAGGGTCTCATACAGCACTAAGCACAGACTGGGTGCTCAAAGTGTCAGCTGAGTTGATTGAATCAGAATGACCAGTTGTCAGGGTCTGGGGGCTGCCGTTGAGGTTTTGGGGCAAAGAAGGCAGTGGGAGTCATCATGGAGGGTGCGCAAAAGAGGCCACCTTATTCTGCCTAAGGCTGTACTTCTTATACTGCTACAGTGCTAATTCATGGTTACATAAGTGTTTTAAGATGCACACGTGTGTGGCCTTCGTGGCCAGGCATCTGGCCTTCAAGGCCCTTATCTAGCTCCTTTCCCATGGGGACAACAGGTTTCTCAAGGCCAGACATATCTGGGGTGAAGCAGCGGGCGGCTGTCCTCATAGAACAGTAGGGGGAGTTGGGGGGGTGCTTCCCCAGTATGCGGTTGGCCCTGGCACTTCTGGCAGAACTCATGCCACGGCAGTGACTGGGTTTTTTTTTATCATATACTGGAAAAAGTTTTCATTTTCAGAAATTCCAGCCAAGAAAATAATGAATAGTTTTGTCCTGCCTTCAGTACCCTGAAAATTCCCAGATAGAAACATGAAATGAGTTATACACACCCATCCACAAAGTTCTATCAACCACCCACTACAACACAGAATTTTCCTAACTTCTCCTCATTTTCTGTTCCAGGAAGTTAGTGAGACAGTGCAGGTAAAAATAGTGGTTTTCCTAACACAAACTCACTGACCTTCTGCCCTTTCTAATGGTGTTTCTCTCTAACATTTGAAGAACTATAATGTTTTGTTTTTCCCACTAAGTAACCAGTGACTCCATAGGCAAGCAGCTAACTGAAATCCTGGGAAAGTAGAAGAGGGTAAATTAACTTTTCCTAGAAAATACTACTTGCATCACTAACTTACCTGGAACACTTTTGATAAACTTAGAGACTAATCTATCCCTACTGGAGAAGTCAGTACCTCTCAAACATTAGGACCCCAGTAATAAGCACATAGTTGGAGCAACATTGGCAAGTGGTCATAATAAGAAATTTGAAAAAGTAGACTATTAGGACATGACTACAGAAAGAATTTGGTTTTCAAAAGCTACCTTACAATTTCTAACACATAGACCACAGAGAGTATTAAAAAATGTTTAACAGTGTGACCATGGACAAACCAAAATCTAAATTTTGAGCAACGACATGAAAACAAGAAGCCCTAACATTTAGTTAAGAAAGAAAATGAAAGAATTTATTGTTGCAACTTACATGACTAAAGAATTTTGACTTCTGGGGAAAGTATTAGCAGACAATAGAGAATCTGGATGGAAAAGAAAAGGATCTGTTAGAACTTTAAATATGTTACCACATCTTGCTAATGATCTTCTAAGGACCTTCCTATATCAAATGCCAGTGCTTAAGTATTATTCCTTCTCCTACTTGATCTAGCAGCTGCATTTAACACATACAGACCTCCTCCTTAGGAAATATCTACTTTCTTCACTTCGTTCTAAGATGTCTCCCCACTCCGATACTCTGCTTCTTTACTAGATCATCCCCTTCCCAATCCCTCAATACTGAATCTCTTCTCTTCTCCACCCGCACTTCCTTTCTAGATGGGACACTCTCCTCAAGTCTGACTCAGGTGCTGATGCCCTCTAAGCTTCATCTCCAGCCCTTACTAAGCTCACTCCTGAAACCCAGGCTCCTGCATGCAGCTCTACGGACTATTGCCTCTTGGATGCCTACCTAATGGGCTTTGCAAGTTTAACAAACTAAAACTTTGATGCCCACCCATCCATCCAAACGTATTCCTCCCACAAAGCACTTAGTTCTACTATCACTCACCTGTCGCTCAGCCCCAAACCCTCACAGCTGTTCACGACT
The DNA here is from genome assembly GCA_032199065.1 of Smutsia gigantea. NCBI lineage: Eukaryota > Metazoa > Chordata > Mammalia > Pholidota > Manidae > Smutsia > Smutsia gigantea. Next base: position 47,202 of record JAVSCE010020383.1, on the reverse strand, counting down.
CCTCTCTTTCTCTCACACCGTATTTCAACTCCTTCAGCAGATCCTGGTCACTCTATGTCCAGATTTCATTGGGAAGCTGGTTGTTCCTCTGACCACACTGTGTCTAGTGCCCTAGTCCTTAGACCAGCGCCATCAACAGCCTCGTATCTGGTCTGTCTTATTCCATTTTTATGCACCTTTCTTCCACTGATCTATTTTCCAGAGCAAACAAAGGTTCTTTTAAAAATATAAATAAAATCCTATTATTTTCTTCTTTGAATTATCTAGTGGCTTCCCCTCTCACTCAGAATAAATCCCAAACTCTTTAGGTCGGTCTATAAGTCCTCCCCTTACTGGCCCTAGTAACAACCGATACTTTCACCAGCCCATTCTCTACGTCACCATCCATTACTGCATCATCTCCTGCCACAGAGCATTTGGACCTGCTGCTCTTTCTGTCCAAATACACCTCCTTGCGGTAGTATCATAACTTGCATTCTGACGTTTTTTGGTATCTTTGTTTCTAACACCACACCCTCTGGAATGCTTTCCCTGATATCCATGCCTTATTTGTAACATTGTGCTCTGCAGTTTTTTTTCTCTCATGGGTCATTTATCACCCCGAGGAAGCATGTCATTTATCTTATCCATTTGCTTATTGTCTACCCCACCACCACCAACAGAATGTCAGTTCCATGAGGGCAAGGGTCAGTCTGTTTTGTTCTCTGCTATACTTGCAATGACTAGAACAATTTCTGAAACATAATGGAAACTAAATAGATTTTGAGTAAAATAAATCACTAACTGACTATGTGTAAGGTATTTATTTAGTAAGCTACAAGTGACTTACAATATGGATGCAGTATACCTTAGCGAATTCTGTTGATTTTATGAATTCCCCAGTTGAATCCTTACAGATCTGGCTGGTGAAAATGGACAAGGTTCTGGTGTCCCTTTCTATTTGTGTGAGCAACATATCAGTTACACACAAATGCAAGTGTAATGTGTGTCATTATTAACTAAACCTGGACACCTCCCAGTTCATACTGAACTATGTTAATAAAATATTATCAATAAATCTGAAGGCACATGGAGTCAAAGAGCTTTAGAAACCAAGCACAAAGAAAACACACACACAAAATCCAAATGATTAATATTCATACATGTGATCAGCCTGGGATTCCAAAACCGCAGTAGGTAAAAATCAAGGGCCAAATTGTTTGATCCACTTCGACCTGACCAACCTACACAGTTTCCGCAGAAAACAGAGAACTTAGTAGGACCATCTATTGTTTCAGAAAACAGTATGAGGTCTGCTCATTAAAACTTTCAGTGAACAGGTCAAAGAAGAAATATTTTGATGAAGTAGCTGAATGACAACATTAGAATTCAGGCTTCTTCACACACGTTAAATGGAGTACAGGTGTCCAGAAGAAAGACATCCATAAATATCAAGGTCAGTTTTCTTGTAGATTCCAGAAAGTAAAAGATTCTCTCCAATAGTCACTTTCACAGGAGTTGTATGCCACTTTCTTATTGCCAAGGATCAGCAGAGTCATGAGGGAAGCCAGATGCTCAGCTTTCCAAGACAAAATAATGGGGATTTCTCAGAGAAAATCCCCTTCTCTTGAGCAGCTTCCAATGCGTTTAAAAACTAGGCAAATGCACTGAGATACACACACACACAAATATAAAGACACATGCTAAATAAGATATATCACAGGAGATAACAAGAGACACATGGATCATTCATGCATTCCTGTTTCCTTTTTTATCATTTCATGTTTTGAAAGGAAGTATAATTAGACCAATATATCTAAATATTAGGGTATTTGCACATTTGGGGAAGATTCAATTATGGAAAAGCAGGTCGTTAAATAACATCAAGAATTTTTTACCTTTTTATTAATCTTTATTCATATCCCACATAGGAAGTGACAGCAGAGTCAAAATGTTCTCCTCTTCAGCAGGCACCCTGTGGGTAGTCCAAAGAGCTGCCATGGATCCTGCAAATTCTTGAGCTGAAAATAACTCTAATGAAATAATTATTAAAGATCTCACATGATATAGTTATGGAATATGACATAATCTCAGGGAGCAAGAAATAAAAGACAAGAATGAAGTTAAATAAGAAGGTAGGAAAATCCAGGACTGAATAAGTGATTGACATATTCCAAAATAGTCTCTCATTAAAAAAACAAAAAACTAACTTCTATCTTATTTTGTATTGATCCACTTTCTTTCAGTGACCTAAAATAAGATCTATCACTTTTTTCTTTTATTTATAAAAAACTAGAATTAACATGTATTTAATCAAATATGTACAAAGTATATTCATAAATAAATGTATTTATTTAAACAAATATTTGTTGAGCACATCCTGTTGTAGCAAGCACTGTTCCAGGCACCAGGGAAACAACAGTAGACAAAAACACAAAAATACCTGCTCTTGTGGGAGTTATAGTCTAGTGCAAGGAGACAAACAATAACAAAACAATCCACAATAACAAAAAGTAGCCAGTGAACACATGGACTGTTAGAGTATTATAATGCTGTATATGAGAGTAAAGCAGGAGGATAAAGTGTTTTGAAGGGTTGCAATGTAAATATGGTAGTCAGGAAACACTTTGTTGAGAAATGAAGATTTAAGTGACATCTAAAATTAGTATGGAAGCAAGTCACCCAGATATTCAAGAGATATTTTTCTGGGGGGGAGGAATTTGTGCAAAGGGAATATGCCTGGCATAGTCAAGAAAAATATGAGTGGAGTGAAATACTCAAGGAGATGAAGTTAGGTTATAGGCCAGACTGCTAGAGCCTTGTAGGACCTTGTAGCTACTTTTGGCTTTGCTCTGAATAAAAAAGAGTCAATGGAGGATTTTGAGCAGATGAGGGAAGAACAGACCTTTTTATTTTTTAAAGAAACACTGGGGCTGCTATATTGAGAATTGACTAAAAGGGAGGGATGGGATGGACAATTAAAAAAAGGAAGATTATATTAGAGGTTATTGCTATAATCCAGACAAAGCATAATGTCTTAGACCAGGTTAGTAGAAGTTGAAGTGATAAGAATCAGATTATGAATATGTTGAAAACAAAGCTAACAGGATGTCCTACAGATAGCTGTGAGAGTCATCAGGACTGACTCTAAAGATGGTGACCCGAGCATCTAAGAAAATGGACTTCTTGTATGTCCAAGAGGATCGGAAAGGGTTTGGCAAGAGCAAGTTGAGAGTGCTGGGACATATGGGCATCCTAATTCCTGAGAGACCAATTAAACATTCAAGTTAATGGAAAGCTATCCAGAAAGAGAGAGAATGTAGGGGGCTTTCAGCATATGGGTGGTATTAAAACCATGGGAATGAATGTGAGCTCTCAGAAATTAAATGAGAACAGAAGAGAAGTTTGAGAACTGAGTTTTGGGCCCCTCCGAATTTAAGAAGTCAGGAGGTGAAGAGGAACCAGTAATGAAAGTAAAAAGAAATACCGAATGAAGCAAAAGGAAAACCGGACTTGTTCTGGAAGAGAAGCGAACAAATATTTCGAGGAGGAAGTAATAACCAGCTATGGCTGATTTTACTCATAGTTCAGATATGAGGAGGATTGAGCGTAGACCTTGGTTTTAGTGACGTATCTTAGTGACGGAGACCAGGGCAATTTCTGTGGAATGTAGGATGCAAAAGCCTGACTCAGAAAAAAATGGGAATAGGGAAATTGAAGATAATGAGCACAGCTGAATCTATTATGGAAATTTACCATAAAAAGAGGAACGATGGGGCAGTAATTGAAGAGGATCAATAAAATAGAGATCTTTCTCTATCTCTTTTTTTAATGGGAAGAGAAAACGAAGGACTCAGTGTGTGTTTGCATGCTGACAGGAAAGATGGCTCTAGTTGCGGGAGAATTCCAGACAGAAGAACACTGCTGGAGCAATATCCTTATGGAGAGGGAAGAACTGCCTCTGATCTTCAACAGGGACAGTTCCTCCACGGTACAGGAGAGAACGTAACGTCTGCGGCTACAGAGGCCAGAGGTCAGGCAGATGAGGAATAGGAATATGCAGAAATTCTCCTCTTATTGCATCTATTTTTTCAGTAAAATGGGAACTAAGATCCTTACCTGATAGTAAAGGTTCAAAGAACAAATTTCATAATATAATTCAAGGGAAAAACAAAATATTGTCCAAAGAGTAATGGCTGAGACCTGCTGGTGACCTGCTGTGTCTTTGCAGACATCCGTGCAAGGGCTCAAGGCAGGACCGGGTGTGCTGTGCTCAAGACGCTCCGTCCGCAGCACGGCTCCCAAGGCGATGAGGAAGGCCAAGGATCTGGCTTTCCCAGAGCTGCTCTTGAAGGAGATGACACTGAGTCGGGTCTGGCTGTCCACTTCTGCCTCCAGTTCTGTCCAGACTCAGCCGTTATCACCAACAGGTTTCAGTTTTACAAACAAAAGTTTTTTGTGTACTTTAATTTGTTTATTTGGGAGAGAATGTAATGAAGGAGTTTATTTTATTTGTTTTTAATGGAGAATTCCAATCCACTAGGTTTTTACATTTCTGTTGCAAAATCATCGATGCCCCTCTACACAAAATATTTTGTATTCCAAAACTGGCCTAAAGTTGACTATTTTTATATATACTACAATTTTTCTCATACTTTACATAATTTAGAGGATCTTGTGTTACTTTTTGAATTACAGCAAAACAAGTAGTATATCAACACAACAAAATAATTTGTTGTGAATGAAATGAGTCACATTCTGTAATAAAAACTGTAGGTAACTTAGTCCGTGTTATGCATAATTAACTATAGAGGTATATATTGGGCTCTGATATCTATCTCTCCTGCTTATTCATTCATTCATTCAACAAATGTTTATTAATTGCAACAGCGAAAAAACAGATGAAGATTTCTTGCCTTCATGAAGCTTATTACATTCAAGAGGGAGAAATATAGACAATGGACAATTCACATAATAAGAAAAATATGTAAAAGCTCATAAGTACAATGAGAAGAAAATACATCAGAGTAAGGAGAATGGGGAGAAAGTCTGCAATATTAATCGTGTGGTCAGAGTAAGTCTCACTGAAAAATTAGCATTAGGACAAAGACTGGAAGGATATGGGGATGTTAAGTCATGTAAGCTCTGGGGAAGAGAGAGACAGTCCGAGGGAAGAGCAGGTACAAAGGCTCAGAGACGAGAGAGTGCCTGGACTGCTTACACCAGGGGGAGCGGTCAGCTTGAGAGTCATGGGTGAGGAGAAGAGTAGAAGACAGGAGCAGTTGCAGAATTTGTGGGGCCCAGTGCAACATAAAAAGGTGGGGCTCCTTGTTCAAAATTATTAAAAGTTTCGAAATAACTGCAGCAGAGCTTTAAACCATGCATGGGGACCATCTCAGCACAAGGCACTGTGTGACTACACAGGTCACATATGCATGAAGCTGGCTCTGAAACTGGGAAAAGATTAGGTCGGGTGGCACAGGTGAGAGAGTTGGGAGACTTATTTTGAAGGGCCTTCCAGATCCTTGTAAGGACTTTGAAATCTACTCCGAGAGGTGGCACATCATTGGAGGATTTTAAGCAATCTAACTGAGAGCATCTGTGTTGAAATTAGTCTAGAGGCCTGAAGTGGATACAGGAGGTCAAATAGGAGACTACTAAAATAATTCAGGTGAGAGATGATGGTGGCTTGGTCCAAAGAAAATGTTGGTGGAGGTAGTAAGAAGCTCTGGATTCACGTTGAAGGTGAGACCCATAAGATCAGTGATGGGTCTCATGCATGGAAGAGAAAAGCAGAGTAACTCCATGGTCTTTTTCCTGAGGAACAGAAAAATGAGAGTTGCCATGAACTTAGACAAGGAAGTGTAGGAGAGAGACAGGATGGGCAGTGGAGAGGGATGACAACAGTTAAGGTCTCAACACAGAAGCTTGAGATTCCTCTGAGACACTCAGGCAGTGCAGGCAGTAGGCTGGCAGTTGGATACGTGATTGTGGTATTCAGGGAAGTGTCAGGCCAGAGATACAAATGTGAAAGTAAGAAGAGAAAATTTAATTCTTCAGTGCAACTTGAAATAAAGGTCTCAACTAATTTAGTCCACAAAAGTTCTAGACTAATCAAAATTCTTCTTTGTATGCCGCATTGATTTTGGTTAAGGCATCTGTGCTATAATATTTACTTTGTACTCCATTTTCCTTTTATTAAAGTTTTCTTTTTTTTCATTTAACAACATGGCTTTGTTGAAACTGAAAACACAAGTTTGAAATGTGACAGGAGAAGTTGAAGAAAACTGTTTCTAAATATCACAATTAGTTTGTGTACCAGTAGATTTTCTATTTAATTTTGGAACAGACTATTTTTTTTAATCTCCAGAGCAGTCCTTCTATTACATAAACATAAAAGAAATATTCATCTATTACATCTATGATGTCATCATTGATCTAAACACAGGTAATAAATATTCTGGTTTAGGAATGTAAATTAGTAAGTGGAACAGAGGCTGCATATTATTTTTTGTTTATCACTGGGAAAAAAGAATTGACCAGGGATGAAAAGAACTAGCAATGGGCAGTGTCTGGACTTTGGCTTGTACCTGATGAAAGAGTTGGCTTTTTTGTTAGTTTTAGGAATTGCTTGTGGGAAATATGGAACACAGGGGGTTGCCTTTACAAAGTTATTATGAATATGTTCAAGCAATATCGCATGAGGCCCTGGATGTCAAAAGAAGACAAGAAATTGGAGAGAGGGGCATTCTCCCCAAGTGTGTTCATAACTAAACCCACAACACCAGCATATCTGAGAGTGGCAGTTTTGGAAGAATCTGGAGAGAGCTCCCTTGGCAGGATCCCTGTCAACCCCTCAGAGATGTCTTCAAGAGAGGGGCCTCCTGCGGGGTGTGAAGACAGGGAATGCCAGCCAGGGAAGCAGGACAGGACAGAGGAAGAGATGGGGGGCCACGTGATGACTGTACGTGAGGCATCATTTTGAGCTGTTCAGAAATAACTGGGAATGTTTTAGAGGAGGTGAATGATATTCAGTAATTACAGTGAAAGGGTCACTGTAATTCAGCTCACTGTTTATTGACATGTGACATCATTTTTATCCCCAGCTTGGTAAAAGATTCATGTACATATATATTCTAGTTCCAAACAGGGACTGAGGTACTGTATACTATCAGCAGACTTCTTTGAAATTAGTTTTCTTCCAGCACGATCTGCTAGCTATGGCTAAGTAATATAGTACAACTCCATTTCTTTACGTTGAATGAAATGTATCCATATTCTTTCCAGTCTTCTGCCTGGTTTCCTTTTTCCTGCCCTCTGTCACAATGGGAGAGATGGGTGGGAAGAGAATTTTCATGATTGGAATCGAAACTGAATACAGATTTCCTGTGTTTATTGCATGTAGAAATGCAGTGAGGTTTATTGTGCAATGATATCATACACCTCACTTTACTTTTCAACAAGATGAGGAAAACCTAGAGGGATTACTACTTAATAGTTCAGTGTAATATAGGTTAAATAATGTCTTGATGCTTATAACATCAATGAGAAATAGAACTTATTTCCCCTGCAATTTGCATTCAACTTATTTTCAGGTTTGACGATGGCCTCAGTTTGGGGTTTATGAATGAGCAGGAAAAGGTAAATTGATCCTAACTCACAAACAGAAGAGGAAGTACGCCTCTTTGTCATGTCTTTAAAAATATCACTACATCCTGCAGTTTCAAACTGGGTATAATATGACTAATTGTTTTATTTATTTGACAATGAAACTCTAAAAACATGGAAAAAACATCTAGTTTTATAATCTGAAAAGGACAAAAATACTTTAGGATTATATCATGATATTTAGGTAATTGGTTCATTATGATTATTCATATAAAATGGTGTGTCTCAACTTTACCACTGTGCACACTAGGGCTGATAATTTTGTGCTGTGGACGATCTTCCTTGCAGCATATTGACCGTCATCCTTGTCACTAGCTGCCTTTAGCCCCTACGCTCTCAGCAATGACAACCAAAAATATCTCCTGAAGGTGTTAAATGTCTCCTGGGTGGCAAAAATCAACCCTGGCTGAGAATCACTCATAACAGAATCTATTACTTTGCAGATGAGAATAGAGAATTCAACTCATTTTCATAATATATTTTATTACTATTTCATATTGAGTAACTATTTTGAAGCCATCAACCAAGAGAAGACAACAAAGCTTTGCCAAAAGGATAATGTAAACATCATATCTCCCAAAATTATGAAATGACACTATGCACACTGTCACTCATTGAAGCCTACAAAATAATAATCTCTGTGTCTAGTCCGCTACTCATCGATGACACAGTTGACCCATCTACTTCCTTTCTCAGAAATTCAACAGCCTAGACGGCGCTTTTGTCCACTCAGTAGGATCTCCGTCTCACTAAGCTGGGCAACAAGCAGGAAGGCCGCAGAACTCTACTGTAGAGCTGGGTTTAATTTTTTGGTTTTTAATCTGTTTACTGATACCAACTTAACCTTGAGTACACTTTACCACTGAAATCTTTTAATACAACTTCTTTCCATGTCAGATATTTGAGAAGCTCTACGTTAATTGCTTAAAATTATTTAAGCACCTTAGTTTCACAGGGGAAAAGCAGTGGTTAGAAACTTCTGACTGCCTCATAAATAAAGCCAGCCTGTTTTTTCCATATGTCTATTAAATTCCCATCTTTTGTTCTATGCTTGAAAAAAAGCTAAAGTTGTACAGACTTCATGCACAAAAAGCATTTCTTATGAGGAATAGAATGAGAATCTCTATGGAAAAGCCTGTTTTCGAGACTAGATGAACAAGCCACTTATTCCAAACAATATTTGGTATAAGATAACACTGATAATGCCACAAAATTTGATTAGTTCTTAGAATTTCTGACACTTACTCTTGATGGTAGTTAAACTTTGATACTGTTTTGCTGACTTTTTCCCACTGTATGTCAATGTCCTCAAAAAGAAGAAAGGAAAACTGGGGACTATAATGTTTAGAAATAATTTTAAGAACAAAGTTTCATTCAATAGATATTTTTAAACTTCCTCTACTTACTATACTTTTTTTCTAGACCTCCCACACTTGTCAAGGAGTATTTTGGACAAGACTATCCAGGTGGTGACCTGTCTAAAAAAAAAGGATGTAAACAGGAAAAATCTTTTTAAAATTTATTTCCATGTTGTTTTAAGAAGGAACCAAAAAAAAAAGTAGGGGCAGGGAGAAGCTTTCTTCCTCTCTTCACAGGCAGAGTAGTTGAGAAAATACAGAAAAAGCCTGAAGTGAATACTTTCTGCTGTCAGAGAAACTTAACCAGGCATTGAGACAAGTAGATATTCTTGCATCGTGCAAAGTAAAACTTCTTCATTCTTATGGGAGTTCTCAACTTTTTAATTTGAATTTCTTATGCAGGCAAAAGGGCTTCTGAGAATTTTTTCTCTCTTTTTAATTAAATAAAGCAGGATTTAATAACAACTGTCTAAAGGAGAGGAGAGAAAAGGAAAGAAAACAAGAAAAGCCACAAAGCCCCAGCTGCACTTAGTTCCTGTTCACTCAGTACAGTGCAGGACGTAGGCTTGTTGTATTTTGAATTCAGGTACTAGAAACGTTCATTCAGAGAGGAAACTGGCTTTGGCATAATCTGCAGAAGAAAATAGCATTCACAGAACTGTTATTCAAAAAGATGCACAGAGAGCTGTATTTCTTGTTTAAATGAACTTCACCTTAGCTATAACAGGGGAAAAAGTAGGCGTATTTTATGGTGGGTGACTTCTGACTTAAAGTTTAAATGAAGTCTCAAAAACAGTTGTTGGAATCCCAGAAAGAATCAAGCAGTGAAGCTGGAGCAGCCGAGAGTGTGGGTCTCACTGCTGAGAACCAGGCTCCTGTGGGAGGAGCTGCGCTCCACACTGGGCGGCTCCGCTGGGCAGGCACTCACCTTGTTTTCCTCCAACCACATTGCCGGGGTGAGATTTAAGGAGGCTATATTTGTAACATCAATATTATAACTGAGACCCCCATAGGCTACTTTTGGGGAAGAAACCTACCCTTGCAGGTTCTTTGACTGGTAAACCGATATTAGACAGACTAACTAGATGTGGATAAAGTGAAGGTTCCTATGGCCAGGATCCTCACCTGAACCTAAACTACCTGATGATGTAACTGGCCTGCTGCTAGGCTACTGCTTCCACACCTGTAGGCAATAAGCTATTGTTGACTGAGTCATATAAAGAGCTCTTCCCAGTGCTCTGGGCAGAGGCAGAGACTAAGGAGGATAACAGATCTGCAGACTGTTGGATGCAGATGTAGTTCTAGTGCTTGACCTATCACTGGCAGAACAAACCAGGTAATAAACCCTTTCACCCCAACACATTCCGTTGTCATTCCTCAGTCTCACTGAGTCCATACTGAACTTGCCCAGGGCAAGACAATTGGTGACAGTGGACAGGATTCATTGTTGACGGAAGACTAGAACAGGCTGCCCTTATGGGAGGGGTGCTTCAGCAGGCTGCCCCTATGAATGGGAAGACAGTGGATTGTCCCCCATGTGTATGTGGTCTGAGGTGGCGTGCTTCCTACAGGGCTGGGCCCCACCCCAGGAGTGGAGGCAGGTGGAGGTGACACCTGAGGCAGTAGGGGTGGCCCTTGGTATAGTAAATAGGTCTTTTGAGAGGCAGAGTGCCTGTAAGGCAGCAGAGACTGTGGGCTGGCTGCTTCTCACAGTATTAAAAAAGACTGCAGATGAGATGAACATGCTCCTGAAAGAGACACAAGAAATGGTGGCCCGAGAATGCAAGCTGCAAACTGCTGTGGAATCACTGAAGAAGGAAATGGCATTGATGCGAGAGGAGGCAGTACAAGAATGCCAGCAACGAGGTGCCATTGAGGAGGTAAAGGCCGTGAAGGAAAAGGACAGACCCCTGCAGAAACCACGAGAAGAGGCAGTGTGAGAAGGTGAGCTGCGAGGTCCAGCAAAGGAGGTAAAAGATTTCTTACAGAATGAGACAGAAGCACTGCCAGGTGCTCTGAAGGAGGAAAAGGCCATCAAGGAAAAAGATGAACTTCTGAGGGAAGCACAGGTGGAGATGGTACGTGAACGTCAGCTGGGAAGCATTGAGCTGAAGGTAAGAGAGCTGCTGAAGACTGAGGTAGCATTGTTGGAGGCACTGCAGAAAAGGTAAAGGATGTAGCACAGGAGGCACTCAGGGGATGGGAGAGAAAGGTGCCATCAGCCCCAGAAATGGAGGAAATGGAGAAGGATGAAGGAATGGTGTTGGAGGCACTGATCCCTCCTGTATTGAAAGCACGCCCAGTGGTTGTGTCCTGTTACAAAATAACAGATTCATATCGAGCTTATGTAAATTACTGTATTTCCATGAAAATAGGAATACTAAGTTTCCAAATTCAGGAGAGAGATGGTAAGAAGAAACAGTAATTATTTCATCTTTGTTCACAAAGGTATAAATCTTACCAAATTGCTGATAATTTAAGAGAAAAAGGTCTCCTTAAATCTGGAAAAAGGACCAGCAATGTTTCAAACAAAAGTCATAAAAAATATAACCGTGCTCCACAATTCATTAAGTTCCATGTAATTAATAAATGCTGGGCTTTAATCTAATTTTCTATTAGTTCTGGAAATTCTTATTTAGTTCTGTTTTATGATTGTAAAGTTATCAGAAACCTGTACCTGTCAAAAGTTTTTTCCTCAAATCTCCTTAAAAGTAAAGTACTTTAGCAGGAGCACTTTGCAAAACATAAGAGTAAAACAATAACTGCAAATGTCAAAAAGACTTAAATACCCACTGTTAAAGATCTGATGAGAGTCCATTAAAATGGAATTGAAAAAGAAATTTCATTTTTTCTGTGACACACAATATTTTAAGGTAATTTCTAGAATTATTAAAACATTATACAAGGACACAGGGAATTTTAAGAATTTTATACAATTTCTAGAATACTTATATTAACAACATTTACCCATAAAATATAACCTAAGGTTTATCATTACTTATTTGATAATGTCTCCCATGTACTTTAACATACCAAATACACTGGTGTAACATCTCTCTCTTTTTTTTAAATTTTGGTATCATTGATGTACAATCACTTGAACAACATTATGGTTACTAGACCCCCTATTATCAAGTCCCCACCACATACCCCATTACAGTCACTGTCCATCAGCATAGTGAGATGCTGTAAAATCATTACTTGTCAAAAAAAAATCATTATTTGTCTTCTCTGTAAATACTGCCTTTCCCGTGTTCCCCACCCCACTACATTATGTGTCCTAATCGTAATGCCCCCTTTCCCCCCTTGTCCCTCTCTTCCCACCCATCCTCCCCAGTCCCTTTCCCTTTGTTAACTGTTAGTCCATTCTTGGTTCCTGTGAGTCTGCTGCTGTTTTGTTCCTTCAGTTTTTCCTTTGTTCTTATACATCACAGATGAGTGAAATCATTTGATACTTGTCTTTCTCCACCTGGCTTATTTCACTGAGCATAATACCCTCTAGCTCCATCCATGTTGTTGCAAATGGTAGGATTTGTTTTCTTCTTATGGATGAATAATATTCCATTGTGTATATATAGCACATCTTTATCCATTCATCTACTGATGGACACTTAGGTTGCTTCCATTTCTTGGCTATTGTAAATAGTGCTGCAATAAACATAGGGGTGCGTATGTATTTTTCAAACTGGGCTTCTGCATTCTTAGGGTAAATTCCTAGGAGTGGAATTCCTGGGTCAAATGGTATTTCTATTTTATTTTTTTGAGGAACCTCCATACTGCTTTCCACAAAGATTGAACTAATTTACATTCCTACCAGCAGTGTAGGAGGGTTGCCCCCTTCTGCACATCCCCACCAACATTTGTTGTTGTTTGTCTTTTGTATGTTGGCCATCCTAACTGGTATGAAGTGATATCTCATTGTGGTTTTAATTTGCATTTCTCTGATGATTAGTGATGTGGAGCATCTTTTCATGTGCCTGTTGGCCATCTGAATTTCTTCTTTGGAGAAGTGTCTGTTCAGCTCCTCTGCCCATTTTTTACTTTGCTTATTTGCTTTTTGTTTGCATGAGCTCTTTATATATTTTGGATGTCAATCCCTTATCGGATATGTCATTTATGAATATATTCTCCCATACTGTAGGATGTCTTTTTCTTCTACTGATGGTGTCCTTTGCTGTAAATAGACTTTTTACTTTGATATAGTACCACTTGTTCATTTTTGCTTTTGTTTCCCTTGCCTGGGGAGATATGTTCATGAAGAAGTTGCTAATGTTTATATCCAAGAGATTTTTGTCTATGTTTTTTTCTAAGAGTTTTATGGCTTCATGACTTATATTCAGCTCTTTGATCCATTTTGAGTTTACTTTTGTGTATGGGGTTAGACAGTAATCCAGATTCATTCTCTTGCATGTAGCTGTCTAGTTTTGCCAACACCAGCTGTTGAAGAGGCTGTCATTTCTCCATTATATATCCATGGCTCCTTTCTCATATATTAATTGACCATACATGCATGGAGTTATATATGGGCTCTCTATTCTGTTCCACTGGTCTATGGGTCTCTTCTTGTGCCAGTACCAAATTGTCTTGAATACTGTGGCTTTGTAGTAGAGCTTGAAGTCAGGGAGTATAATTCCCACCACTTTATTCTACCTTCTCAGGATAACTTTGGCTATTCAGGGTCTATTGTCATTCCATATGAAAATTAGAGCTATTTTCTCTAGTTCATTGAAGAATGCTGTTGGTATGTTAATAGGGATTGCATTAAATCTGTAGATTGCTTTAGGCAGGATGGCCATTTTGAAAATATGAAATCTTCCTAGCCAAGAGCATGGGATGAATTTCCATTTGTTAGTGTCCTCTTTAATTTCTCTTAAGAGTGTCTTGTAGTTTTCAGGGTATTGGTCTTTCACTTCCTTGGTTAGGTTTATTCCTAGGTATTTTATTCTTTTTGATGCAATTGTGAATGGAATTGTTTTCCTGATTTCTGCTTCTGCTAGTTCACCATTAGCGTATAGGAATACAAAAGATTTCTGTGTATTAATTTTGTATCCTGCAACTTTGCTGAATTCAGATATTAGATCTAGTAGTTTTGGAGTGGATTCTGTAGGGTTTTTTATTTACAATATCATGTCATCTGCAAACAGGGACAGTTTGACTTCTTCCTTACCAATCTGAATGCCTTTTATTTCCTTGTGTTGTCTGATTGCCGTGGCTAGGACCTCCAGAAATATGTTGAATAAAATTGGGGACAGTGGGCATCCTTGTCTTGTTCCTGGTCTTAAAGGAAAAGCTTTTAGCTTCTCACTGTTAAGTGTAATGTTGGCTGTGGGTATGTCATATATGGCCTATATTATGTTGAGGTATTTGCCCTCTATACCCATTTTGTTGAATTTTTATCATGAATAGGTGTTGAATTGTGTCAAATGCTTTTTCAGCATCTATGGAGATGATCATGTGGTTTTTGTCCTTCTTTTTGTTGATATGATGAATGATGTTGTTGAATTTTCGAATGTTGTACCATCCTTGCATCCCTGGGATGAATCCCACTTGATCGTGATGGATGATCTTTTTGAATTCGGTTCACATCTAGGTTCATTAGGGATATTGGTCTGTAATTTTCTTTTTTTGTGCTTTCTTTGTGGTATTGGCATTAGAATGATGCTCAAGAATGAGTTTGGATGTATTCCCTCCTCTTCTACTCTTTGGAAAACCTTTAGGAGGATGGGTATTAGGTCTTCACTAAATGTTTGGTAACATTCAGCAGTGAAACCATCTGGTCCAGGCATTTTGTTCTTAGGAGTTTTTTGATTACCAATTCAATTTCTTTGCTGGTAATTGGTCTATTCAGATTTTCTGTTTCTTCCTGGGTCAGCGTTGGAAGGTTGTATTTTTCTAGAATGTTGTCCATTTCTTCTAGGTTATCCAGTTTGTTAGCATATAATTTTCATAGTATTCTCATAATTCTTTGTATTTCTGTGGTGTTGGTAGTGATTTTTCCTTTCTCAGTTCTGATTCTGTTTACGTGTGTAGATTCTCTTATTTTCTTTATATGTCTGGTTAGGGGTTTATATATTTTGTTTGTTTTCTTGAAGAACCAGCTTCTGCTTGCATTGATTCTTTTCTATTGTTTTATTCTTCTCAATTTTATTTATTTCTGCTTTAATCTTTATTATGTCTCTCCTTCTGCTGACTGTGGGCCTCATTTGTTCTTCCTTTTCTAGTATCATTAGTTGTGAGTTCAGACTGTTCATTTGGGATTGTTCTTCATTCCTGAGTTGGCCTGTATTGCAATACATTTCCCTCTTAGAACGGCCTTTGCTGTGTCCCACAGATTTTGCAGTGTTGAATTATTGTCATTTGTCTCCATATATTTCTTGAACTCTGTTTTTATTTGGTCATTGATCCGTCGAGTATTTAGGAACATGTTATGAAGCCTCCATGTGTTTGTGGGATTTCTCATTTTCTTTGAGTAATTTATTTCTCGTTTCATACCTTTGTGATCTGAGAAGCTGGTTGGTACAATTTCAATCTTTTTGAATTTACTGAGGTTTTTTGTGGCCTAGTATATGACCTATTCTTGAAAATGTTCCATGTGCACTTGAGAAGAATGTGTATTCTGTTACTTTTGGATGGAGTATTCTGTAGCTGTCTGTTATGTCCATCTGTTCTAATACATTGGTCAGTGCCTCTGTCTCTTTACTTATTTTCTGTCTTGTTGATCTGTCCTTTGGAGTGAGTGGTGTATTGATGTCTCCCAAAATGAATGCATTGCATTCTATTTCCCCCTTTAATTCTGTTAGTATTTGTTTCACATATGTAGGTGAACCTGTGTTGGGTGCATAGATATTTATAATAGTTATATCCTCTTGTTGGACTGACCCCTTTATCATTTTGTGATGTCCTTCTTTGTCTCTTGTGACTTTCTTTGTTTTGAAGTCTATTTTGTCTGATACAAGTACTGCGAGTCCTGGTTTTTCTCCCTATTAGTTGCATGAAATATCTTTTTCCATCACTTTACTTTCAGTCTGTGTATGTCTTTAGGTGTGAAGTGAGTCTCTTGTAGGCAGCATATAGACAGGTCTTTTTATTTTTATCCATTCAGTGACTCTACATCTTTTGATTGGTGCATTCAGACCATTTATATTTAGCACGATTATCGATAGGTATGTACTTATTGCCATTGCAGGCTTTAGATTAGTGATTACCAAAGGTTCAAGGGTAATTCCCTTACTGTCTAACAGTCTAATTTAACTCACTTCGTATGCTATTACAAACACAACTGATTCTTTTTTTTTCCTTCTGTTTCTTCCTCCTCCATTCTTTGTATGTTATGACTCATATTCTGTACTCTTTGTCTATCCCTTGAGTGACATCTATTTAGTCTTAGGAACACTTCCATCTATAGGAGTCCCTCCAAAATCACTGTGGAGGTGGTTTGTGGGAGGTAAATTCTCTCTGCTTTTGCTTATCTGAAAATTGTTTTATCCCTCCTTCAAATTTAAATGATAACCTTGCCAGGTAGAGTATTCTTGGTTCGAGGCCCTTCTGCTTCACTGCATTAAATATATCATGCCATGCCACTCCCTTCTGGCCTTTAAGGTTTTTTTTGAGAAGTGTGATAGTCCGGTAGCCTGATGGGTTTCCTTTGTATGTGTTCTTTTTTCTCTCTCAGGCTGCTTTTAAAAGTCTGTCTTTATCCTTTATCTTTGCCATTTTGATTATTATATGTCTTGATATTGTCTTCCTTGGGTCCCTTGTGTTGGGAGATCTGTGCACCTCCATGGCTTGAGAGACTATCTCCTTCCCCAGATTGGGGAAGTTTTCAGCAATTACCTCCTCAATGACACTTTCTACCTCTTTTTCTCTCTTCTTCTTCTTCTGGTACCCATACAATGTGAATATTGTTCCATTTTGATTGGTCACACAGTTCTCTCAATATTCTTTCATTCTTAGAGATTCTTTTTTCTCTCTGTGCCTCAGCTTCTTTGTATTGCTCTTCTTTAATTTCTATTCCATTTACCGTCTCTTCTACTACATCTAATCTGCTTTTAAATCCCTCCATTGTATGTTTCATTTCAGCTTTGGAATTTCTTAATGATTGAATCTTCGACTTAAATTCATTCCTGAGTTCTTGAATATTTTTCTGTACCTCCAAAAGCATGTTTATAATTTTTATTTTGAACTCTCTTTCAGGAAGATTGGTGAGTTCAGTTTCATTTGGCCCTTTTTCTGGGTTTTGTGAGATTTTCGTCTGAACCATGTTCTTTTGACATTTCATATCTCTATTTGGAACCCACTGGTGCACACAAACTCCAGTCTATGTAGCTGCTCAGCCACCAGAGTGAGACTGGGGTCATAGCGGAGTGGAACTGGTGCCTGGGGGAGGAAAGATCTGTTTCCTGATTCCCATCTGTGGTGCCTTTCTCCAGCATCAGAGCCAGTGGGCCAAGCACACCCGTGTAAGCCCTGTGGTTTGTGTCTCTAGCTGTTGTAGGTAGAGCCTCCCTCTGACTGGCCTGATGCCAGCACAGTGACTGCCAGTTTGCGTACCAGTGCCGGCAGGCTAGGAGGAAGGTGCAGCAGGCTGTGTGTCACAGTGGGGGGCCTCAGAACTGAGCAGGCAGCCAGGGCGATGGAGCACCTGAAGCTCCTCAAAGTTCTCAACTAGAAGGGCAGAGTGCACCCAGACAACCTTGTCCAGCTCTCCCTTTTCCTGTGCAGCAAGCTTTGTGCAAACCCCACCCCTTCAGCAACCTCTCACTGCTAGGAAGCCTCCCAGACCACCTGCCTTTCTCTGACACAGAGCAACTGAATGTGGATCCCCCCTCCACAAATGGCCAGAATGTCATTCTCCCAAGCACTCTTCCCGTCCAAGCTACCCAACGTCCAGAGCACCACACAATATATGCTTCTGCTCATGAAGCAGATCTGAGGGCTAGGCGCTCAGCAGTCCCAAGCTTCCACCCCCTCCTGGCTCCACTTCTCTTCCTCCCACCAGTGAGCTGGGGTGGGGGAAGGCCCTGAGTCCCGCTGGATTAAGGCTTTCCTACCTTACCCTGTTCTCTGAGGTCTGCTCTGTTCATGAGGTCTGTATGCAGTCTGGTTCAGTCTTCCCTCTTGTTGCTGTTCCAGGCTTAGTTGTATTAATTAAGTATATTTTTGTACCATCTGTAGTCTTGGAGGAGTTCTCCGTGTTACCTTTCATGCTGCCGTCTTGAATCTCTGAACATGTCTCTTTTTATAAGGAGAGAGAGCAAATCTCTTGAGATATTTCAGAGATCCTCTGGAAATTTTCAAAATTGGTTTGAGATAAAAAAGGGTTTATTTATAATTAGATTTTAGGAAGTTTGTCAAAAAATATCAAAAGGTTTGGACACACGACTAAATAGGATCAATCATAATGAAACGATAATTACCTTTTTAACTAAAGTGACAAAGGATCTTAAGGGCAAATACAAAAGCCATCATAGTTGTCATAAACTTAGCAAAGACCTAATAAAGTAGAGAAAATTATTTGGTAAAATACAGAATCTTTGCTTTCTTTTCAGATTACTTAAAATGATAAGAACCTCTCACAATCTATTATCAAAAACAGACCAAGAGTCTAAGAAAACCTCATCCTGAGAGAAAAAAACAATTCTTATTTTTTATCAGCTTATGTTTGATATTAAAATTCATTTAACTTAAATTTATTGCAACCTTAGCCAGTTGGACCACATATTAAAATCTTTCCAAAGATTTCTTTTCCACAAATCAACAACTTTTTTTCCTCAACAATAATGCATCTCAATACCAAAATCAGGCAAAAACACCAAAAAAAAAAAAAAAAAGAAAATTACAGACCAATATCCCTGATGAACATAGATGCAAAAATATTCAACAAAATATTAGCAAATGGAATTAAAAAATACTTACAAGAGGATCATACACCATGATCAAGTGGGAATCATCCCAGGAATGCAAGGATGGTACAACATTTGAAAATCCATCAACATCATCCATAACATCAACAAAAAGGACAAAAACCACATGATCATCTCCATAGCTGCTGAAAAAGCATTTGACAAAATTCAACATCCATTCATGATAAAAACTCTCAATAAAATAAATATAGAAGGCAAGTACCTCAGCATAATAAAGGCCATATATGACAAACCCACAGCCAACATCATACTAAACACCAAGAAGCTGAAATCTTTTCCCCTAAAATCGGGAACAAGACAAGGATGCCTATTCTCCCTGCTTTTATTAAATGAATTACTGGAACTCCTGGCCACAGTAATCAGAGAGCACAAAGAAATAAAAGGCATGAGATTATTAAGGAAGAAGTCAAACTGTTACTATTTGCAGATGACATGATATTGTACATTAAAAGCCCTAAAGAATCCACTTCAAAACTACTAGATCCAATATCTGAATTCATCAAAATTGCAGGATACAAAATTAATACACAGAAATTGGTGGCATTCCTATACACTAATGATGAACTAGCAGAAAGAGAAATCAGGAAAACAATTCCATTCACAATCACATCAAAAAGAATAAAATACCTAGGAATAAACCAAGCAAGGAAGTGAAAGACCTATACCCTGAAAACTATAAGATGCTTTTAAGAGAAATTAAAGAGGATACTAATAAATAAATTCATCCCATGCTCTTATCTTAGGTAGAAAGAATTAATATTGTCAAAATGGCCATCCTGCCTAAAGCAATCTACAGATTTAATGCAATCCCTATCAAAATACCAACAGCATTCTTCAACAAACTGGAACAAATAGTTCTAAAATTCATATGGAACAACAAAAGACCCTGAATAGCCAAAGCAATCCTGAGAAGGAAGAATAAAGCGGGGGGATAACACTTCCCAACTTCAAACTCTACTACAAAGCCACAGTATTCAAGACTATTTGGTACTGGCACAAGAACAGACCCATAAACCAGTGGAACAGAATAGAAAATCCAGATATTAACCCAGGCATATATGGTCAATTAATATACGATAAAGGAGCCATGGGTATATAATGGGGAAATGACAGCCTCTTCAACAGCTGTGGTTGGCAGAACTGGACAGCTACATGTAAGAGAATGAAACTGGATTACTGTCTAACTCCATACACAAAAGTAAACTTGAAATGGATCAAAAACCTGAATGTAAGTCATGAAACCATAAAACTCTTAGAAGAAAATATAGGCGAAACTCTCTTGAATACATAAACATGAGCAACTTCTTCATGAACATATCTCCACGGGCAAGGGAAACAAAAACAAAAATTAACAAGTGGAACTATATTAAGCTAAAAAGCTTCTGTACAGCAAAGGACACCATCAGTAGAACAAAAAGGCATTCAACAGTATGGGAGAATATATTTGTAAATGACATATCCGATAAGGGTTGACATCCAAAATATACAAAGAGCTCATGCACCTCAACAAACAAAAAGCAAATAACCCAGTTAAAAAATGGGCAGAGGATCTGAACAGACACTTTTCCAAAGAAGAAATTCAGATGGCCAACAAGCATGAAAAGATGTTCCACATCGCTAATCATCAGAGAAATGAAAATTAAAACCACAATGAGATATCACCTCACACCAGTTAGGATGGCTGCCATCCGAAAGACAAACAACAACAAATGTTGGCAAGGATGTGGAGCAAGGGGAATCCTCCTACACTGCTGGTGGGAATGTAAATTAGTTCAATCTTTGTGGAAAGCAATATGGAGGTCCCTCAAAAAACTAAAAATAGAAATATCATTTGACCCAGGAATTCCACTCCTAGGAATTTACCCTAAGAATGCAGGAGCCCAGTTTGAAAAAGATATATGCACCCCTATGTTTATCACAGCACTATTTACAATAGCCAAGAAATGGAAGAAACCTAAGTGTCCTTTGGTAGATGAATGGATAAAGAAGATGTGGTACATACATACAATGGAATATTATTCATCCATAAGAAGAAAACAAATCCTACCATTTGCAACAACATGGATGGAGCTAGAGGGTATTATGCTCAGTGAAATAAGCCAGGTGGAGAAAGACAAGTATCAAATGATCTCACTCATCTGTGGAGTATAAGAACTAAGAAAAACGGAAGGAACAAAACAGCAGCAGATTCACGGAACCCAAGAATGGACTCACAGTTACCAAAGGGAAAGGGGACTGGCGAGGATGGGTGGGAGGGGAGGGATAAGGGGAAAGAGGGGCATTATGATTAGCATGCATAATGTAGGGGGTGGTCAAGGGGAAGGCAGTATAGCACAGAGACCAGTAGTGATTCTAAGGCATTACTCTGCTGATGGACAGTGACTCTAATGGGGTATGTGGTGGGAACTTGATAATGGGGGGAATCTAGTAACCACAGTGTTGTTCATGTAAATGTGTATTAATGATACCAAAAAAAATGAAAATAAATAAATAAAAATCATGAATCTCTATTCTTCATACTTTATCAAAAACTCACATCCTGCTTTTCTTGCATATGGAAATATTTTCCCTTATTACTTCTAGTAATTTTAACTACATATATTAATTAGAATTCTTAACCCTTAGAAACCATAATTTCTAGTGAAAACTATGAAATAAGCAATTGTTAACTGTGTTATACCAGCATTCTTTTGATTGGCAAACTTCTGAATACATTTCATAATTTCTAGAGATATATGCTTCCTCACAGTTCAATTTCTTTTAACATGGCATGAAAACATATTTACAAATAAACCCAAAAATCTTTTAGTTCCTCTATGTAAGTGTCTTGCCAATGGGTTTCAACCCCGGGCAAGTTCACCATGGATTCAGTGAGACCGAGGACTGACAATGGAATGTTCTTGGGGTGAAAGGATTTATTACCTGGCTTGTTTCCCTGGTGATAGGTTAAGCACTAGAATTACGTCTGCATCCAACAGTCTGCAGGTCTCTAATTCTCTGTCATCTCTGCCTCCACCCAGAGCCCTCAGCAGAACTCTTTACATAGTGACTCAGTCAATAATAGCTTATTGCCTAGGGATCTGGAAGCAGTAGCCTAACAATAGGCCAATTATATCAACAAGTAGTTTAGGTTCAGGTCAGGATCCTGGCCACAGGAACCTCAACTTTCCCCACAAAAAAGGAAGCCAAAAGTGGATAAATCTGTGTTCAATAATGCTTCAGTTTTTTTAATCTTATTTGGAAGTGATCTAGATATTTAATGACTATCCATCATTTAGTTTAACTCAGAAAAACTTTAAGGTTCCAGTTTACCAAGGAATTAGGGGAAAATATTTTAGAAGTTCACCCAAAAACTCTTACCTCACTTACATCTATTTAATTTGTTCTTAATAAGCATACTTAGATTACTCCTGAAGATTTCATGAGACACTAGTAGCAGTTAGCCATGATTTTAAATTATTTTTCTTGCTGACAAATCTTGTAACAGAGAAAACATGAGCTTATTTGACTAATAAACCCAGGTAAAATAAAAGTATTTTATTTAAAGCTGTTTATTTTAAGGACATGTTTGTATTAATTAAACTAAAATTCACTTTACCCAGGTCACTTGATCCTAAAAGGCATTTGGGTTAGTTTCAATAGTATTTTTTTTAGCATTTTTATGAATATTGAACTTAAATAAATGTTTGCTTAAGCCAAATAAATCCATCTCTTTTACAAATTAACTTAGCAAAACCATTCAGAGGTAGAAAAATATCACACATCCACAACATACATATATGAATACACAGAAACAAACTGACAGGCACAGAAACCATAGGGTTTAAGAAATTATTTAAGTATGGCCCTTAGTTTGTCCTTTGACGAAGGAGTGAAAGACACCTGAAGAGAATCACCCACAACATCAGGTGGTCTTATTTTAAAAGGTAACTTTTTAATCATCCCTTCAAATTGGAAATGCAATTCAGACCAAGGATTACTAGAATGGTACTCAAATGAAGGAAGCTAGAGGGAAGCAGTAGGAATTATAGCAATCTTATAGTCTTTGGTTTGGTACCTCTCAAATCTTTAATTTTGCATTAGCCCTTTGCAATGAATCTTTCCATAAAGCTATTTTTGGAATTTTGAGGTCTTTTGGAAGCTTCTGCATAACAATTAAAGTAGGTATTTGGTTGGAAAGCCTTGCTTTTAAATGCACTTTTTAAATTATCTTACCTAATTGGAACATTCCTCATAATGGAAATTATAATTCTAGTAATTCCCGCAAGGGTTGGCAGCAGTTTGGTAGGACAGTAGCCACAAATTGAGTTCAACCCACATTTTGTGTCCAGCCATATCTAGCCACAAATGGAATAAAACCCATATTTATGTGTAGCCATATTTTGAAGCACTCAAACTTCAGTTATCAAGCCAAGTTCTCAAGACACAAAACAAGCTAAGTAAGATTTTGCCATTTTTGTAGATATCTGTAGCTTCCAGGACCGCAATTCTTAGATAAAATAAGCCAGTGTGCCAGAAAGTAGCACACTTAACTGAATTTTCAGAAGGGGGAATGCACATTGGATATGGAGTTTAGTTTTTGTTCTAAGTTCATGTTCCTTCATTTTGTTAAAGAGTCTCTAAGGCCAGCCATTATATTTCTTTATATCCACTTCTTAATTTGTCTTTCCATAGGTACTATAGGACAATTATTTAGGATGAGCTCTCTAAATGTTTTCTTTCTTTCAGTGTAACCAATTCAAAGGATCCATCATCTGGCCAATGACAAATAGGGTCTTATTAATCCTAATAGTGCCTCAAACCAATATGACTTTTTATGGCTTAACCAAAGATGCAAGAGGCATCCCTAAAGAAGACTGCAAAAGACTCAGCCCTCATAACATCCAGAAATTTCACTTGCAAAAACAGACTAAGAAAGTAAAAGCCCTTTATTGTTACAGGTGGTAAAAGAGTGAAAACAGTCTCCTCTTTCCCAAAGATAGAGACCCACTGATCTGTAACATCAGGCTTGTGGGATGGGATTTTTCTGGCAAAAATGAAGCAATGAAGGTTGAGACAACAAAAGCCCCTTATAGACGAGGACCCCTTATGACAAACTCCCGAGAGCCGGCCCGGTGAAGCAAGGGTGCCGCTGTGACTCTGTGCCGTGGGGCCGCAGTCTGTCCAGCTGGTAACCAGAGGTGCACTTCTGGCCGGCTGGAGAGCATTGTCCCACTGGCCACAAAGCCAAGCTCTCAAGATGCACGACAAGACAAAAGGAAAAAATCATCCTATTTTTCTTATATGTACATTCACTGCTTTAGCCAAACCTCAGGTTTCTTGGTGCCAAACGAATCCCTGGGGTATTATGCCACAGGTCTGGGGATTATATGTGTTTCAGAGCACCTCACTGCACAGAAACTTTCTGCAGACTCGCTGGTGACCTAGTGTCAGTCTAACCCATTTTGTGCCAGCTTCTCCTAATGCAGGAGTCTTTTTGTTAGGTGGTGAGCACTCTAACGGGTCTGCAGTACTCAACCTGGGCCAACCAGGTTTGTGGCCACGGCTTCCAAGATGTCGCTTAGCAACAGCCTTTAGGTCATGTGCACATTCACCTACATCAAGCTGTGTGTAACCAGCACGGTTCTGGTGAGGACTGTGAACTCACCAGACTGTGAGGCAGGTAGAACGGTAGGTTTATAGGCCCTATCCTGGGTTCTGCCCTATGGGTGTCCCCCTTACGACAAACAACACAACAGACCAAAACAAAGAAAAGCAATGACTGTCTCTGAGAAACAAAGGATCAATAAAAATCAAGAGGACTCCTAACAAATCTTTACCGAAGTCAGTACGCCCAAGCAACTAGCTCAACAAATATTTTCTCCTGCTGAACTAAACTTAGAAAAGGGAAAAGACAAAAAAAGGGGACCCACCATTCTTGCTCCTACCAGACCCTAAAGGCAGGGATCCAGAGGACGGATGCGGTGAGAATCCTTACCTCCTGCCGGTGCCTGCCAAAGCTGCCAGGTCTCCCAGCTGCAGCAGCCCCAGAGCAGCCATGTCCAGCTGGCGAAGGGTCCCGCCAGCTCTGCCGACTGAAGAGTTGAAGAGATGTTTTCCCCCTACCCTTGTAGGTTCTTTGGATGATAAATTGATTTAAGACAGACGCGTCTCATTACACATGTACAGGACCCCCATAAAAGTGTGAGACCCAAGGGACAATCAGGCGACTGAGGCCTCTACGCTCTCCTGAGCTGAGGGATGGTTTAGGGGCCTGGGACTTCAAAGGGCACGATGGGATGCACAGGACAGTAGGAGCAGCAGGTGTTTGCCCTGCCATACAGACAGGTCATTCACATAAAAAGTTATCTCTGGTACTAGCTCTCCTTCTGGGCCAAGCCTCCGATCTAAATTCTTTCAGATGGTTAAGGGAGAGGTAAAAGTTTTTCCTGAGTATCCCAGGTCTTGATTGCTGTCAGCACAAAATAACCCATATGCTGAATTGGGGTCGTGCATTTTGCTCCCCCTCACTAACAAATTCTTTATTCAGCCTGCCCCTCACTAGGGCTTCCTGGCTTGCGGAGACAGGGACGAGGGCATTTCCTAGTTCTTATCTACAAGACTATCCCTGGACTAAAGCTCCACTGAAGTCTGAGATTTCATATTTCCACCTAGGATCTAATTTAGTGCAATAGGGGATAATTCATTTATTAAAGACACTCATGCCATTCTTTTAAACTAGAAGCTTACATTTCAGAGCTATGAAAATGATTTCCAGCTGCCATGATTTCATGGCATTAGACCATTGTATGTCATATAATACTGTTCTGTTCATAATATTTAGACAGTCTCATAGCAACATATAAAATACAACCTCAAGAGGTCTGCATTCCTCCAGCTGTGTGCCGAGGACTGGGGGGATTCCCGAGAAAGGGAACCACGTCGCACAGCCCGGCATCTGAAACGCTCCCTTTATGGCAGCAACTGCAGGAAGCTGGAGCAGAAATATGCCCTAGGATTTTATATTCAGAGTTCACTAACATTTCTAGAAATACTCCTTTTGTACTTGCAGTTTTCTGGCTTGATTTCCAAGGTATCAAGAAATCTTCCTCAATTCTGAAATGGAATAAAAAATTTGACTGCTTTATAGTTTATCTTCTTTTTTTCTTTTCAGAGTAGAAAAATAGGTTGTCGCCGTCTTTTCAAATAAAATATTTTCCATGAAAATATTAGTGCAGATTAGAGGGATGTGACTATCTTTCTAAAATCTTGTTCTCTTTCCATATACTTCTTGAAATTTAAAAGTAAGTTTCTCACTTTGCCTTGCTTTTTAACCAAACAACAAAAACTATCCATTTGCTTTAAAATATATTTCCTACAGCATCCAGCACAGAGGTCCTGTTTTTATTTATTTATTTTTAGCAGCTTAAAACAACAAGCATTTATTTTCGTAGAGTGTCTCTAGATGTAGCTCAGCTGAGTGGTCCTGCCTCAGAGTCTCTCAGGAGATGCAGTCAGGCTGTTAGCCGGGGTCACAGTCATTTTCCTATTCTTGGCTAAATAATGTATATATATTATAAATCATCAGTTTTCTCTCTCTCTCTCTTCTTTTTGAATTTAAATTCCCTGTGTCAATTCCCATTAAGATATCATCAACATCTCGCAGGATAAAGTCAACAGTATTTTGTCTCTGCTTGGTTTCCTCAGAAAGCAGAGCCACTGGTTGAAATAATTTACATACTTCATCGATCAGAAACAGTCTTGAATCAGATTCAGTTGTCAGTCTTGGGCACAGGGAACATGCAAAGTCCCTGGTATTTCCTTAGTATTAGCTGGTTAGAGACACTTATAATGAAACACAACATTCAGTTTCAGTATCTTCTAGAACAATGGGTCTCAGATTTTAATGTGCACGCAAATCACTTAAACACCTTGCTGCGAGGCAGAATCCAATTCTCCAGGTCTGGGAGAAGCCTGAAGTCTTGCATCAAACACAGAGATTTTAAAGAAACGTTATTGGCCACCTCCCTTGTCACTGCTATCAGCTCCCCATTCCCACCTCATCTTCTTTTCCATCAACCTTATGATATAAATCACTATTTCTTTTCTATCTGCATTTCATTCAAAATATCTTCTTTTATGTTTATTACTCTCTATTCACACAGGCACTATTTATGTCCAGATTATATCTCTTTACACAAGATTACCATAATGGTCTCCTTCTTTTAAAATGTTTTCTGTAGCACTTGATACAAAATAAACAATATTTTATATAGTTGCCATTTGATCCTCAAAACAGCCTGTATGGCAGGCAAGTCAAGTATTATCCCAGCTTTACAAATAGGGAAACAGGTCCAAGAAGGGTAAATCACTTTCTCAAAGTCATGAAGCCACCAAGTTACAGAGCTGAAACTTTGGGTCTGAATCCCAGTTCCCAAATTTATTTTGTCTTTTAAAGTCAAGTAACAATAGTACCACAATAAAACCCACTAAAATTTTCAACATGCTTAAATACATGCAGCAATTTAGAACTGGAAACAGCTTTATGGATTATGAAATTTAACAGTTCTCACTCTACAGTGTGTGATACGTCCAACAATACAAACTAATTATAGACCGACTAGTCCTTGAATCCACTGATGTCCAGTACACCGTTTTGTGCTACACTTTTCTATCTTACTCCCTTAAATGCCCCTGCCATTTTTAGCTTTCCATATTATATGCCAGTAACATGTCCAGTGTTAATTTCTGCCTGTCTCAAAGATGTGCCTCTACCAAAGGCAGGTGTATTTCTTTCTCTCCAACACTTGGACTGCACTAATATTACATATGGACAGTAGGTTACATTGCTCACCAAATCTGGAGTAATATTCCCGTGCTTTCCAGGCCCACACCTTAATCAGTTCCTACCCCCTTCACAAAACCTTCACTGCCTTCCCTGGACCTCAGGAAACCTCGCCTCTCTACGTGCTCATAGTACTTGCAGCTTCTGCTACACAATTTTGCATCCCAATCTCCTAGAGGTCAGTGTTTGACATCTCATGTTTCTGTATATCCAAGGCCATCCTGATTCCATACTACCCTTCTTCCAGTATATCCACAGTATTCTCCTCCCTGATGACAGTTGATATATGAAAAGCTATTTATTCTCCCTAGAATATCCTTCCACTCCCACATATTAAACCATCTAGAAAACGGCTACTCAGTCTTTACTTTGCAGTTCAAATACTGCTTTCTCCATGAATCTCCTGCTGATATCTCCCAACGACCTCGAAGAGCCCTCTTCTGAGTTTCTAGCAATTCTGCACATTACTTCTTCTGATCAATTGTCTGGTAATATTACTAGTGCTGCATGTCTGTTTCCTCATTAAAGATTCCTCATCACAGACATAATCACCAGCACAAAATTGGCACTTAATATTTGTTTAAATGAATCAAAAAATTAAATGTGCATACCCATAATAATGAAGGCATTCTGTGTCCTTTTAAGCTCAAGAAGTGAATACATTAGAGGGGAAGTATTCATCACGGAAGCAGGGCTTGGGTATCATAGGCCAGGACCTCACTCCTACAGCAGCTATAAAGCATGGTGGGGAAAGACCAGCTGGCATTTGGTTAGATATTATTATCTTTTTAAGAGTTGGGGCCTCAAACCTACAGGCAAGTCTTGTCCTCAAGTATTCTTTAGTAGAGTTAGAGCCATTTTTCTTACATCAGGACTGATGGGATAACTTGCTGTTCCTTCAGCTTCCCAGATCCTCTTAGATCCATTCTTCCCTCTCAGAGGCCCCTCCACCTGCTCCCCAATGGACAGCACTGTAGTCACCTTTCCATAGACAGCACTAAGGTTGTTTTTGTGACAACTTTTATTCCACTGAGCGTTAACTTCTTTGATGTTCCCAAAGCCCTACATACACAATTCTATTCTCGCGCTCAGTGCATGGGATAGTAATTGTTCATCTCTCTCTCTGCTAGCTGTAAACTACATAAAACCATGGGATTCACCTATTTCATATATAATTTTTAAAGTTCAGGGATATATAGCACTTTTTTTGGGATAAGTATGTATTCATACATTTTAAAGATGGAGGAGAGGAGGGAAAGGGGAGAAACAGAAAGATACAAAGACATCTTTGTAGCTGTTGAGAAGATTTGGAAGTGCAGCAAAGTCAAAGCTATCTTCTTATTTCTGCTTGCAAGCAAGGTTGTGGAAATATGGGGTGTTCCTGAGCAAACTTCCAGCATCTATTCTACAGCCTCTTGGCTGTTGAGGGTTAATGCCTAGCTTGTAACTATAGAAACAGAAACCTGCTGTCTAGTGGCCTTAGTGTTGAAAGGGAGTCACAACGGCAGCAGCGACAGCTTCTGAATTTCAGCCTTTTAACAACTGCATCACAGCTCCAGGTATTATATTTGAATTTACAGCTCTACCAAAGACCTCAGAGGCAGTAGCTTCACAGAGGGGTCACTCGGGGTCAGTCCCAGAGGCCCACTAGAGAATCCTCTCCTTTATCACTTCTAATACTTGTGTAAGCACATAACTTCCTGTATTAAAACCCTTGTTGCTTAAAATACCTCCAGTGGTAGTTTCTGTTTCTTATAGTTCATCCTGCCACTCAGTAAGAGAGAATAAAAGGGCTGGGGTGTTGGGAGAAAGAGAGAAAAGAAGAGGAGAGAGGTGTTCCCGTCTGGAAAAGCTCAGGGCCTTTGAAAGAATTTACCCTGTTCTAACCAACACCTATGAAAGGCCTCTGACCGCGCTTTCTGAGAGCATTTACTGAAGGGCTCACAGCTGTGAACCCTTCCTCTGTCCCTTTGAGGTGATTTTTATCTCATACAACTCAGGAGGGTCTTTCTCAAGGACCTGGAAGCCATTCTTGTGAAATGCAATCTTCAGGAAGGACAGGGCCTCTTTCTTGCAGTCTCTGTGGGGGGACAGGATCCTAACTGCCTTAATTGCTGGCCAGCTGACACCCCTGGCCTAGTCATTCACACTGACCACCCGTTTATTAGTTTTCACTTCCGTGACTGCACGTGAGCCCTCACCCCCTCCCTACTCCCTCATTCTCCATGTAAAACACCCAAATCTGAATGGAGCTCAGCTCTTTTCCCTGTCCTCAGTGGTTACTGAGGTAAGTCTGTTTTCACCACTTTAACTAAAGTCCGCCTTTGTTTATCTTTAATAAGAAAGAGACTTACCTTTCTTTTTTCCTTATCTTCTGTTCTTATTAGATCCACCTGATATCCAATCAAATCACAAAAATGTTTTTTCTATTAAAATTTTCATATTGTTTACTTTCAGTTATAAAGATTATGAAATGCTATAATGTTTGCTGTGGGTGGTTATGAAATTCTATATATCTTTAAACAGGGGAGATGTTTTCCAGAATTCCAGATGAATTACAGAGATTCTTTCCAGAATATTTTTTCCTGTTATTTTACCTAAAGTATGAAGGACTGGGTAACCATGTCAAACAGCACTGAGCATCATGAACAAGTCCCATAGACATTAGGGATTTCCAGTTTCATGTTAAACACCAATGGACAGTGTCCTTTCCAGTTTCACCTACAAAACCACAATTTAGTGTAGGAACAATAAACTACAAAATGAACTAACATTAATAGAGTCATTTTTACCAACTGATGGCAAAAATAAATTCCCACTGACATTTTAAAAGGGAAATTTCCTGGAGTAGAGACAGACTATAAAAGGTCCTCTCTTTCTTTGGCCTTTGATTAAAGAGAAATGTTGGAGGAGCTTGAATTCTTTGAAACACACTTAAAATACACAGCTTGTTACTATCCTCTTTCATGTAGCTCTTAGGTTTGCATTTGCAGGAAATGAGTAATTAGTCAAGAATGCAGAGTCCCATTTTTTAGATTCAGTTTTCTTGAGGGGATGAAACGGTTGTTTCAGAGGGAGCTGTAGGTGCTTCACGTTTTAAGCTCTAGTTGTAGATGTTTCTTCCCTGGAAGACAGACTCTGCTGACAGGCACAGTTCTGGGTTAAGCTTTAAGAATTCTTGAGAAAT
The DNA here is from genome assembly GCA_032199065.1 of Smutsia gigantea. Classification (NCBI taxonomy): domain Eukaryota; kingdom Metazoa; phylum Chordata; class Mammalia; order Pholidota; family Manidae; genus Smutsia; species Smutsia gigantea. Next base: position 16,263 of record JAVSCE010020383.1, on the reverse strand, counting down.
TCCCCTGTTGAATAAGAATCAATTCACTGGGGTCACAGAAAGTTATCCTGTGGACATCCCCTTTGATCTTTTTTTTCCTTCAAAGAGGTTCATGCAAGGAACTGTGATTCATTGAATATCTTTCCTAAAATGAAAGCAACTCCACGGACAATTTGAAAATTTCCAGTAACAATAACTTTACCACCATTTTTCTCATTATTCCTAGTCACTTCTAATGAGGAACCCATCAAAAATGTGAACAATCTATGAGCTATATAGACTGTGAGTCTTCTTTAATCTTCTCCTCATTAAATCTGTACCAAACTATGGGAAGTGTTTGGGAGAGATTAATATGTGTGGCTACAATATTTGGATCATAATGGAAATTATTAGGAATAATAATATTACAAATACTTAATAATTTATAATTTTTATAATAGGGGAAGAAAGGTAGCCTTTTGGAACTATAAATATTCTCTCCAGTGTTGCAAACTCTTTCTTGACATAAAAATTTCTTTCATTTCTATGAGAACTCCAGTTAGTGTCAAACAACGGAGCTGGGCTGTAGTTAAACCAATAAAAATAGATTTTATTTAGAAGTATTGCCAGAGGGGTAAAGGCATCTCATTATAGAACTGGGTTCCATTCTGAATATGGCATGGGAGCTTGGAAATCTGTAGTCAAGGAGCAGCATTTCCCAAATTACGAAGAGGAAATATCAGGAATGAGGGGGTATTCATTGGAAAGCAATCAAACCACAGGGAGTGTGATCAGATGTCACCTGAGGAACGGTGGAGGGCGAGGAAGCCGATTAGGGACTGAGAGTGGCCAGATAAAGAGAATGGGAGATCCCTGCAAACCTCATTTAGCAGGGGTCTTGCTAAAACTCAGTTTTTCAGAGGAGGGCACAGATGGGCCTAGCAAGTTCAGGAGGCTGACTAGAGTTTGGTTAAGCAAAGAATCTTTTTCATTAGAAATCCATTACTGAGGAAATTTTCTGTACCAATAAATGTAGTTAAAATGACTGATGGGATTGTCCCCTCTTTTCAAGTATATTTGACTGAGAATTAACTCTATTTCAGCCCATCACTTCCTCTTTTTAAAGTAATAGCAACTGAGGAAAACATACATGTACAAAACACTGATATGCTAGCCAAAAATAGGAAGGCACAGAGGTGGGGTGAGCTGAGGCTAATCCCTCTCTGGACGTAATCTCTATTGAAAACAGGTTTGCATCAAAATCATGACCTGTGATGACAGCCAAAGCAAAAATGTGAACATACAGAGGCAGACAGCAGACCGAGGAGGGGCCTGTGCCTGAGAACTGCCCGAAGGGTTCAGAATTACCGGGTCATTGACTAAGTACATTAGAGGAACTTGGAACCACCTTCCAGTAAGCATGGAAAATAATTTTAATATTTCAAGGTGGCTTCTGACAGATCCTGCATTTATGGTTGCCAGGCTCCATTTAAGTAAGACCACTTGCTAAACTGGAAGGGATGATTATATATAAACAAAAATATAAACCGTAACCCAAAGCTATTTAAGTAAACCAGTAATGAATGTGGAGAAAAAAATATTAGAGAATTAATATCATGAAATCACAATTGAACTAATATTAAAGTGGGCAATGAATATTCTGATTTTACTTTAAAAAATACACATTATTTTTAAACCAGTTTTAGATTCAGAGCAACATTGAAGGGAAGATACAGAGAGTTCCCATATGTCCGCTGTCCCCACACCTGCATAGCCCTCTCCACTATCAATGTCCCACATCAGTGGTACATTTGTTATAACTGATGAACCCACATTTGCCCATTATAATCACCCAAAGTCTGTTGCTCACATTAGGATTCACTCTTGTGTGGTACATTCTACAGGTTAGGACGAATGTATAACAACATGTACCCACCATTATAGTATCATATGGGGAAGTTTCACTGCCCTAAAGATCCTGTGTTGCATATACCTGTCCCTCCCTCCCCACTAACCTTCGGCAAACACTGGTCTTTTTGGTGTCTCCATAATTTTGCCTTTTCCAAAATGTCATATAGTTGGAATATTAGTATGGAGCCTTTGCAGACTGGCTTCTTTCACTTCGTAATCTGCATTTAAGTTTTCTCTGTGTCCCTTCATGGCCTGACAACTCATTTTTTTGTAACATTGATTAATATTCCATATCTGGATATACCACAGTTTAGTTTTATTTTGTAAAACATTTTACCTTAAAGAAATACTAAGATATTGTGCATATACAGAAAAACTTGGATTATGACAGCCATGTATTTATCATCCCAATTTAGCATTGATTTTTTATATTTATATGAGACAACTTTAAAAGAAAAAATATTTGAGCACAAAACGTTTATTTTCCTCCATCTCAGATAGAAATATTACACTATAGTTGATGTGTTTCTCCTCTGTCAGTTAGCTATTGCCATGAGAAATGTTGTGTAACAAACTACCAAAATGTACAGTAGCTTTAAACTGTAACCTTTTATTTTTGTGGATCTGAGGGAAAGCTGAGGATTAAGCTAATCCAGGCCGGACTCTAACGAGTGGCTATGCAGATCTTGAGTGAACCCATTCCTGTGTATGAGAGTTAGCTGGGGGACAGCTGAGGAAATCTGCAGCGAGCTGGGTGGGGCCTTCAGCTCTTCTTCCGTGCGCCCCCATAGGACTAGCAGCTGGCCTGCATGTGTTCCTTCCCCAGCAACACAGAGGCACAAGAAACCAAGGAGAAGTGCCACAGCCTCTTGAGTCCTAGGCTTAGCACTGTCACATCCCCACTTCCACCACATACTTTTGAACAAAGCAAGATATATGCCCAAATCCAAAGTCAAGAGGGGGAAACTATAGCCCACGCATAATGAGAGGGCACTGTAAATTACAAGCCAAAGGAGCTGTATAGATTGAGGAGAGAAAAAATGGCTCCAAAAATGCAGTCAGTCTCAACTACCATCCATGTTTTTATACTTTATCATTTATGTTGTGGGGAAAATTGAAGTTCCTATGGCCAGGATCCTCACCTGGCCCTAAACTACTTGATGGTGTAACTGGCCTGCTTCTAGGCTACTGCTTCCTCACCTATAGGCAATAAGCTATTATTGACTGAGTTACTATATAAAGAGCTCTTCCAGTGCTCTGGATGGAGGCAGAGACGAAGGAGGATTACAGACCTGCAGACTCTTGGATGCAGACATGATTCTAGTGCTTGACCTATCATGGGGAGAATAAGCCGGGTAATAAACCCTTTCACCCCAAGAACATTCCACTGTCATTCCTCAGTCTCTCTGAATCCATAGTGAACTTGTCTGGGGCTGAAACCCACTGGCAAGACAATGTCTATATCCATAAACCATGAATTAGTGATTTGAGTATTTTTAATTTTTAAAATTTACATTAAAATGATATAATGCCTTACTTAACCTTGTACAATTTGCCTCTTTTGCTTGCATTGATAATCCATGGTCAGAAACTATAGATTATTTTTTACTACTGAATGTTTTCTATTTAATATATTATAATTTATTTATGTAATCTATTGATAAACATGTAAGCTGTTTCTGATTTCATGTTATTACAAAAATGAATACAATAAAAGTCTTGCATATGCTCCTTCATGCAAAAGTATGAGAATTTCTCTAGAATGCATCTAAAATATCTGAGTCTTTGGGTAAAGGCTCCCTTTACATTCAAGATTAAATATCTAACAGAAATATAATGTGACCCCCATATGTAATTTAAAATATTCTAGTTCCTATGTTTAAAAAAATGAAAATAAGCAATATTTCTCTACTCTACCATCTTCCTGAGAAAGTATCAAAAGAAACAATATTAATGACATTCTTTGCATAATAAAAACATATTTAAAAATTCATTTTATTTAATACATATAGCCAAAATATTACTTCAAAATATAATAAATATAAAATTTATCAATAATATATCTAACATTCTTTTTTATTATTAATTTTTGGAATCAAAATGTATTTTATACTCATAGCTTAACTCAGCTTACCACATTTTAAGGGCTCTCAGCCACACGTGGCTAGTGGCTACTTTATGGAACACTGCAGTTCTAGATATTACTAAGTTGCATGCCCAAGTGTTGGTACTTGTACATGAAAGTTTCAGTTATTATACATCCTTTGGTATTTGGTATTACCAAATATTTTCAATTTTTTGCCAATCTGAAATTAAAGCAGGAAAAGAATATTAGTGGAAAACTATAGTTTAATTTAATTAAAGAAATATAATATAATTTAATTTAATTAAAGAAATATAATTTAAAAGTCTGTAATTTAGGAAATGGTATTGTGCCAATGTTAATTTCCTAGTTTTACTAATTGTAAAGTGGTTACATAAGATGTTAAAATTAAGGGAACTGGGTGAAAATTATACATGAACTCTTTCTTTCTTCCCAAATCTTCTATCAGTCTAACATTGCATCAAAAGAGAAAGCTTTTAAAAATCACCCCTTATTGAACTTGAATTTCACTTTTTCTGCAGATCACAAGTTATAGCCCTTAATCAAGCCTTCCAAAGTTCTGATATGCTGATTGAAGGCATTTTTACTTAACCAGAAGAGTAGATGAATGAGTTTGATGATCCCACCGTCAGCTAACTCCACGTATAATGAAAGATGGGCCTGACCACCATGTGTGAATGCACAGCGCGGGCAAGGGAAAAGGGAACGTTCACGACATCTGGGGCTGGAACTTGATCTCTCTGTGAATTTTTCACCTTTTCCGTACTTCTCAATAGTGTTGGTTTTATCCTGTTGTGTATTAAGCATAATTTTGCAACTAACATGCAGCACTTTCTCTATTTGGTAAAATCAATGGCACCAGCGACTCCGCATTCCTTTCATGGGTGTGCCCTACATGCTAATTAAATGTCTTGAATTGATGATGACAGTAACATGCCAACCCATAAAATTTTACTAGACAAGTTGAAATAACACTCCTCCTTTTCCCTGAACTTATCTTTTACCATAAAATGTTGTCTCTTTCCCACAGTATTCCTCAGAAGTCTTCAAAATTGCTTCCTAGTAACAAATGGTTTTAACCAAAAAGAAAAAGTAAGTAAAGCTTCAAGCCTGCTGCAGTAGCTGCCCTACTTACAGTTACTTAGAAACTGTGATCCTCCTTCAGCCAGCTGCAAGCAGCTGTGTTGACAGGAGGCGCCCTGCTGGGAGGAAGCCGTGGTTTTCTCCTGAGCTCTCAGGCTTGGATCCCCGCCTCGGTGCCACTTTCAGACCTGAGATTCACTTACGTGCACATCAAGCTGCTTTCCCCTCATGCTTCACAATTCTTCCAGCCAGCCCTTAGATGGGACTTATAATTCATGTGATAATTTAGCCCCCACTTAAGAAGTGCTCAGTTTGAATTCGCTTTAAGAATGAATAGCTGAGCAAATCTCCTTTTAATATGAGCTTCAAAGGTCCAAAAATTGGGGACTGTTCAGGGTAAGCATTATATGGAGCCAATACAGCTGGGAAGTGATAATCCCACCCTTAAGTATCTCCACTTTAACCCCACAGTAAGTGATTAAAATGCACAGGGAGTAAGAGTTTTCTTTGTGAAACCACCCAGGGGATATGGTGAAGACAACACAGTGAAAAGCTGGGAAAGGGTAATCCAGAAAGAGATGCCCGGGGGTTATACATCAACTCCCATTTAACTTATAATTGTACCTATGACTTATGCTGAATTTTTCAGTCTGAATTTTCAAGCTTAAGGTTTTCAGTAGCATTTCCTCCTCAGCTAAAAGACATAATGCCCAGGCTTAATTCACACACAAGGATATCTGTCTGCAGCCATAGCTTCACTTTCAAGAGCTGTGTGTGCCCTGGCTTGAGGTTTGCTGCTTGAGCATTCAGCTAAGGTTTCTATTCTGAAGCCCCAACAGTGAGTAAAGAATGTTCAAGTGGAGGTACGAGAACAAAGAATCTCTCTTGATAGATGCAGCCTATGACCAGTGTGGTCACTGGCTTTCACGCTGCCATTTCCCCTAGTTTTGGAGCCATTTATTCAGCAGAGATAGAATGCCCGAGGTGGCCACCCTCCTGGAAGAGAACTTGACAAACTGTCAGCTGGAACACTCCCTCACACCAGATGTCATGGGGGAAGTTCAGGCGTAAGGCCAAGAAGGAGACCTGACCTTTGGAAAAGGAGCACATGACTGTGCACATGTCCCCACACGTGCAGCTCTGACAGTGATTGCAGGGGAATTTGTTCTCCGTTCATAGGAGGAGAAGGCCAGGCAGATACTCCAGAGTAACCCACGGCCACTTCTGCAGAGTTTCCTTGGCCGACTCAAAGCCAAGATTTGGTCTAACATGTGAGGTATATGTTTTAAATAGTTAAGAAAAGTGCCTTGGAGAGATTTTATTTATTTTAATACTTATTCATGATCACTCTAGCAAATGGTCACTCTCAAGGTCACCCTTGTACATAAGGGGCTATTCTGAACGTTCACCACTGGCTACTAAACACCTCCTGTCCCTCTTAGTAAGGATATGTCCCAGGGGCAGATGTTTCTGCAGTTTTACTGTTATGAATAATAAATCATGTAAAACAATAATTCCCATTGTGGGGTTTATTGCTACGTCTAATCATCACTTTGCTGAAACTTCCACACTAATTAAATTCTTGTACTTATAAAACTAACATTCTTAGGGTAGAGTCAGAGGCCCTCAGTGTAGGTCTTCACTCTGTCCTGTTCGAGTGAATGAACCAGGGAGAGAAAATATGGTAGAGTGAACAGCCATTGGGAATCAAATTAGATACCAAGGACTAAGAATTCTAGCCCTAAAACTTGCTATTTTATATAACTCATTTCTTAACCTCCCAAAACTGGAGTCACCTTATCTGTCAGACAGAGATGAAGTTGTCCCTTCCTCCTTGAGCCACTGTGAAAATTGATGAATACACAGAAAACAGCACATAGGGGGCTCTCAATATATGTATTTCTTATTAGATATATGATTTTAAGCAGGTTGAAAAAAATCTCTGAGCCCAGGTTTTCTGTTGTAAAATATAAGAATAATAATGTCTATCTCATAGCACTGTAGTAAAGATGAGCCAATATATATGGGAAAAAATAATGCTTATGCTTTAAAGATCTGTCAGTTGTTACACTTCTAAGCCAGTGTGCCCTTTTAGTAAAGATCTGAGATTCTTTAGGGGAAGCATAATGTATTAGAAGTGAAATGTAAGTGAAGTGAATTTTCTTGAAATGTTCCTTGAATGATTGAATAAGTAAAACATAAAAAAATATATATAAAATTCAGATGCATGTGTCCACACGTAAGTGTTAGTGGTAAATGTAGGAACATGTGATCGTACTTCCAAGATGCTGAAGACCTTGACTGAATGAGGATAATCTCCCATCACTGTGTTTTAAGTATATCACGTGAAAAATAATCAGCCATTGATTCCTGGAAATGGCTACATTAGTATGAACTAGTATGCGCACCCTGCCCCCTACTGTATGTCTTTCTCGTATCTTCATTTGAACCTATTTCCTGCACTGCAAAGAAACTGACACAGGATGCTTAGGAAACAAGGTTTAATTTTTCAGTCCAGATGTGTTACAGCTGAACATCAAAAAGCCCCTAGATTTCACAGAACTAAATTTTAGTATTTTTCTAATGGAAACCCCCGTGGTTATAGGGTTCTCATAAACTGCCTTTTAATTATATTATTAAAGTTAGCCTAATACTTCTTTTCTAGCTTATCACCTTCAAAATGTCTTTTCATATTTTTCATTTTGGCACAAACTGTTGTTCTAGTAAGCAATCTTTAACATTAACTTTAAAAAAACAACATACTCTGTGAAGAAACTTCACACTGAAATTTACAAAATACACTCAAAGTAATTACATGATAGATGAATTTGAAACCCTCAAATAAGGTGGTTTTTTATTGGGGGTGTTCAATGATGCCTGCGACTCACCAGCCAATCTTAGAATCTCATGTGATGACGCATCATCGTTCCAATTTTAAACTGAATGAGCTAACGGTTCTGAATCATACTTAAAAAACAGGTAAAAGTCTTAACAGCCTGTTACAAACTACAGTCTGCATACACGTAAAAATTTCTGTGAGAAGAAGTGCCAGGGAAAGAAAGCAATTGATGCAGTTGATAGAGGGGGGAAAAAAATCTTTCAGCCATGAAAGGCAGGTTGCCAAGAAAGAGCTTTGATTGTAAGCTGTGGGCTCCACACACGTGAAATACGCCCCAGACCAGATTCCAACTTTTGAAAGACACAGGTGCCAAACAAGCTACGAGGGTCACCTTCAGGAGTACCCAGAAGGCCGTGGGGATGGGAAGGCTCTCTCTGCGGTGCTGAGGAAGCCTTCAGTTGCGCTGTGCTCACACATGACAGGGAAGTGGCTTCTTGGTGAACTGGCAGCTGCAGTCACACAAAGCAGCAGTTTAGAGAAGCGGGTTAGAACAATGGAACAAGCATGAATCTTCAAGTCAGTCTTCAGTTCTATTCCAAGTTTTGATAGATTTAGCTAGAAAATATAATCTCTTTGAAACTCATTTATTGAATGAGGATAATGACATTGTCTGAAAGGCTAATAGTAAAGATTAGGTCAAATAATCCAAAATGTCTAAGATGGTTTTAAATCTGTGATCTCACTTTGTTATGAGCTGCCATTATTACTCGTATGAGTGTTGTACAGTTAGTTCCATGCCAAGCCTGAGAGAAAATATTGGCATAAGTGTTGCCTAGAGTAATAGTTCTTTGGAATAACAGATACATATAACAAATGAAAGGCCGGCAGAGCATTGTGCCAGGACGAGCATGTCATAAAGTCTTCTGATAACCAACATAGTCTAGATCATTTTACTTCTCTGAGTTTTATCTCTTTTCTGATCACAAGACTGAAGGATTACTTCATGAAATCCATCTCTAAAAGTGATTCTCCTTTTCAGATGCCTGTACTGTGGCAAAGCTTCTTTTATTAGTCAAACTATTGGGAATATACTTTGTTATTTCTTGCATTGATAAGAAAGAGAAGCAGATGGATGTTAGTCATTGGAATGAATTTCTCGAAATACCTGTGATGCATCTAAACTTGAGAGTCACCATTTGACGTAAGTACTCTAACAAGGCAAGCAGTACTTCCTTACCCATGTTCAGGGTTTTGAATGAGGAAAGTGGGGTCGAGGGGTTAGGACAAGGGGTTGGAAGCCACCCCCCAAGAGCTGTCCCCAGCTCTGACAGTGAGGTGCTGTTGACTTCAGACAAGCCACCTGGCCATGGAAGCCAATTTGCTCATTTACATCACTTCTTTTGACCTAAAACATCACTACTCTAGGGGCAGAGCCTAACACTTCAACTTAAAAAACTGTACATATCCAGGTCATTGGATAATCAGTATGCTCGTGCATTATATTCATCAAAAAATGCAATAGGGTCAGCAAAAGAGTGCTCTGAAAGTCAAAACAGTGATCAAATGAATGCAGGAATGAAGAATGAAATTTTGATATGAATGAGTTGTTTTCAACATGTAATATTTTAGAAGAAGGAGTTAGGGCTGGGTAATGATTATATCAACACAAAAATGACTCAGAAAGTATGGTCACTGAATTTGAGGGTGTCAGCAAGCTGAGGACTTCTTTACTCAAAGATTTACTATTCTAGGGATCTCAAGACATCAGGCAATAAAGAGCAATCCCAGAGAGATGGGGAAAAAATGAGGTGTGCCTTCTGATGGGGGTGTTTACTGCCTGGAGAGAAGGTCCTGGCTGGGGTGGAGGGCAGAGGAGCCCAGGCAGAGCCCAGCAGTCTCCCTGAGCCAAGGGGCAAGGCTGGAGTTCAGAGAGACAGAAGCAGTTAGCGTCAGCAGGAAAAAAAACATACCAGAAGGGAACAAGCCACCCAGAGAAAGGCCTCTGAAGACTGCAGAGGGTTCCACTTCAGTATTAGCTGAATACCGAGTATGTCATGATCTGTGATGAAACTACCAGAAGGCAAGGACACAACCACTTGAAAGGGTAAGAGGGAACAATATGCAGAGGTCACACAGGGGCAGAATTAGTCCCAAAATTCTGAGGGGAAACCCTAAAATACAAAGGTCATTAGGTAGAGTATAAAAATGGCCTTGCCCCTGAAGAAGGGAAAATTAACCTAGGGCAAAACATTCCTTGAGTCCACCTAACGAAGCCTGACCTGGAAAAATCACAATGTTTTCAAGTAGCTTAACCATGTGTAAAGATATTGATAGAAATGAAAAAATATCCAGCATCCAGAGGTAAAATCATAACTCCTGGCATCTAATCAAAAGCAATCAGGCATGCAAAGAAGCCTAGAAAATACAACCTATAGTGATGATGACAATCAATCAATTGAAACATCTCCAGAAATGAAAGAAATAGCACAACTAGTATACAAGGACATCAAAGCAGTAATTTTTATTTCATTCTATATGCTCAATAAGTTAGAAGACTGAAGATACAGAAGATATTAAAAGACATAAATTATACTTCTAGACTAAGCCTCAAAAAAAAATATGTGTATATGTGTGTGGGTATTTGTGTTTGTGTCCTATTCACCACAATTCCTGAAAAGAAAATTATGGACAGAGCCTTAAGACATGACAACTTAAAGCTTTATAGATTAATGGAGAAGCTTTAACTGGGAGGAAAAATGCCCTATCACTGGGATCCAAAAGGAAAAAAGAGAGAGAGAAAGGGAAAAATCACTTTCCATGAGAGATTTTGTGCTTTTTTTTTTAAGCATTGATGTGTGTGTGTGTGTGTGTGTGTGTGTGTGTGTGTGTGTGTGTCTTTTCCCTCAAAAGGAAGAGAAATAGGAAACAAAGGTGGAACTAAGGGAAGTGAAGAGGTTTTCCCTATAAGACAAAGCCTGCTGAAGTCAGGGCATTGCTGGACCTTCAGGATCTGGGGGATGATGTAAGAGCTCTGGGCAGACACCACTGAATAGAACAGTTGCAAAGTGAAGAAAGAATTTTTCAAGAGAGAGCTGTGGCTTGGTTCAGAGGACACGAATAGAGGCCTGAGCATGGGGTGGGGAGGGGTTCTCTGTCCTTTTCTGTTAACTAACGATGGATTAGCTGTGTGATCTTGGGTATGTTTTTTAATTCTCATAAGCCTCCATTTCCTTATCTAAAATGGAAGTAATTATATATACCTCATATATTGCTTTAAAGATTAAACGATATAATTTGCCTAATCAGACACATCAGGCTTGGGTCCTTAGCATGTGGATAGAATAGTAAGCTCAGTGCGATGCTCAGATTGACTTTTCTATAATCTTTGCTTGCCCCTTGTTTTCTGCTTGTTCTATTTAAGCTTGACAGTGCACTCTTTTCACATTTTTAAGACACAGAAAATGGCATATAGCAGTGAGCAATGCTTCTTTCAAAATAACATGATGGCAAAGGTGATATTGTCTAGGAATGTCGTAGGAGAGCAGTGGGCCCTGCACCCCTCTGCCTGAGGCCAAGAGAGAAGGCCATTCAGTTGTAATTCATAATTTCACTGAATCTGTAAGAGTTCAGAACACTTTTTTTAGAGGAAGTGGTAGGACATTCCTCCTAATACAATAACTAGGAAAATAAAAACAAAAAATGCCAAAAACATCATTTTTTTCTGTAAGCAGTTTTTTTCTTGAGAGTTTTACTATTTAAGTGTTTAATTCCCCCCCCAGTTTTCCTGAGAGATAATTGACATATAATACTATATTAGTTTCAAATATGCAATATAGTGGTTTGACATGTATATATTATGAAGTGATTATAACAAGTCTAGCTAACATGCATCACTGCACATAGTTACATATTTTTTTCTTGTGATGAGAATTTTTAAGGTCTACTTTCTTAGCAACTTTCAAGGATACAGTAAAGTGTTGTTAACTATCGTCACCTTGCTGTGGATTACATACCCAGGATTTATTTTTCTTACAACTAGAAGTTTGTACCTTTGATGTCCTTCACCCATTTCCCCCACCTCCCGTGACCACCAATCTGTTCTCTGCATCTGTGAGTTTGGTTTTTTAATTCCATGTATAAATGAGATCATACAGTATTTGTCTTTCTCTGTCTGGCTTATGTCACTTAGCATAGTACCCTGTATTTTCATCCATGTTGTCACTAATGGCATGATTTCCTTCCTTTTCATAGCTGAATAATATTCTACTGTGTTAATGTGTCATTTTTTAAAATCTGTTCCTCCATGATGGCCATTTTGGTGGTTTCCATATCTTAGCTATTGAAAATAATGCTGCAATAAACATGGGGGTGTAGACATCTTTTCAAGATAGTGATTTAAAAATATGTCACATTTTTAAAGGTATCAGATAGTTGTGGGAAAAAGGAGAACCAGATGAATTAAAATTCAGAAAGGGAAGAGCCTTTCATCAGTGGATTGAGAGCCCCGGCCACGCTCTTCACCACGCCCAGGGGGAAGCTGGGTGGGGCTTTAGATGAGGCAGGGACACCTCCATAGTAACGAGATAGCTGAGGTTTTGATGGCCGCGTGGGCTGACATATGGATCAGCATCCGGGGCAGTCCCAAACGCACTGCCAGATTTCTGCATGACATTTTGCTTTGTGCTTTTGCTGCACAAGTACTGGGCACCTTGCCTTGAAAAGCTGAATCAAATCTTCAGCAGTCTGGCGTATTAAGCTGCCCCCTAAAGCTTTGCGAAAAGAAGCCTATACTGCACAATTGTGGAAGAAATCACCAGAAAAAATGGGAAATTTTCATTGCCTCATCTCCATATGGAGCATGAACCCCTTCTGTAATGGCTAGAGCCCACACTCCTTCACCACCTCTCGCGTCCCCATCACCCAGAGACGGATGCTCCAGCTAACAGAAGTTGGAAAGGGAAAGAAAAGTGGAGGTAGTTGGACATACGCTTATTTCCTTCCCTTTTATTTCTGGGTATCAAATGGTATCTCTTAAAGATAAATCAAGTTATGCTGGTAAAACTATTTGAAAGAATGCAGAGATAAGCTAAGAAAATATGTGTCAAAACTGCATTGTAGAGGGAAGGTAGAATACATACTAATATACTAACTGGAATATAATTCATAGTAACAGACCATTTACAGCAATAAAAGTTAAAGTGTATAATATAAAGTCCAGTTATAAAGATAACTACCGGGACAAAAATTCAAGCACTCAAGTTAAACTGGAAGAATACAAACAGAAAATAAAACAATAATAGCAAAAAATCACACAAACTATATATTTTAAAATTATAAAAATAACAGCATATTGTAACATGGTGAGACAATAAAGTGTGATCATTTTCTTCTTACGCACAAGAGTTTCAGAGGTCAGGCTGGAGCTGTGGCTTTGCGATTGCTTCAGGGTCTCAACCTTCTATATTTCTTCTTAGCCATCCTTAGTTTCTGACTTTCTTCCTTTTGAAACCTCATGGTACAAGATGGCTGCTCAGGCAGAAGGCAAAAAGGGAAAAGGCAAAGGGCAAAAGGCAAAGGGCAAAAGGCAAAGGGCAAAAGGCATATGTATAATGGTCGAGTCTATCTTCTTTCAAAGAAACTGACACGTAAGAAGTATTATCTGTGGAATTAATGCATTTTTCAAGCCCCCACTGATACTGGGATAAGTGCTACCTATATCATGCCGGAATACCCTATGTTTAACCCTACGTTGCACGCTTAACACATGTTTTAGAATTTTCCATTCATTTGTGTTTCTCCAATATAAGATTGACCTCCGGATTCGCTAATGCCTAGCAGGGTGACCAGCATACAAATCAGTATATAATTGTTGAATAGTGGAACAAATTGGTGTAAGCCCCAGCCCTTGACCCCTGATTCAACAAGCTGTTTTCAGTACCTCCTGTGTACCAGGCATTGTCCTGGACATTTGACAAAATGGGCTCACCCTTACCCACTAAAATCTCATAAAAAGTTTATTTAGTAGAAATATGCTTTGCTTGTGGAGTATAACTGGAAGACTATAGATTCTACTGGCGCTCAGGAGACAGAACCCTCAGGGACCCTGAGCTTTCAACTACACACAGATTTGCTCTGTTCTTTATTCTAATTTCACAAAGGAAGACAGTTTAAAGAGGCAAAATTAGGTAGACATAGTCCATCTGCACATTCAAAAACAATGAAATTAGGAAAGAATGAAGAGGAAAGGAGAGGAGTTTGGGTACAAAAATAAAAGGATCTTATCAGGAAAGGAAAATTAAAGAGAAAGGAAAAGGAGGTTGAAGTGTTTCTGAGAAAGAATAAAGAGATTTGGATAACGGCCTGCTAACTCCATAATGTTGGGCACAGCTTTAATCATTGACTAATATCAACTATCGCAATTGAGTTAGGCTGTGGTTAGTGTGGACTTGGACTTGATGCAATCATGGATTCTTTAAGCTTTCCAGGAGTCCATGAACCCCTGTGTCAGTGCCCTCATCTCAGAGCAGTCCCGTGATCAGGTGGCACTCCGGCCGAGAGACATCCACAGCTGCCCAGACCTTCCTTCTCTGTACTGACTGATGTTTAAATTGATCGTATGGTTTCTGCCAGGAAAAAAACCCCGAAAATTTAACACTTCATACCACTTTCATGGTAAGTTCTAAAGTGACATGCTGCGTAAAACAACTTTTCTCCTAAGAGAGAAGTGAAATGGTGACATTCTTCCTGATATTACTCCATTGTCTTTGAAACTGTCCAAAATCCAAAATCAGGGGGAATTCGGTTTCGAGGGGAAAATCCTAAAGTACTGATCATTTTTAAGTCTTCTTAGAAACTCTTAATTTTCTGTGCATGCTGAAATAATGATTCATTTAAAGATGCAAACGATGAATTATAATATGTAACCATCTACAAGATTCTTCTTTTAAATGATATCATTGACAGGATTTAATAGGATCATGTAATTCATGACGCAAATACTATAAAGAGGTGTCACTTTTCTTGGGAATCAGCTGCTCTTCCACAGCAAACAAATTCAGAGGGACAGAAATGTTTTGGGGACAGTCATGGACGCTGGCAGTTCCACTGTGACATTTCTAACCTATCCCATTCCGACCCGCCTTCCCTGCTCACTTACACATGCCCAACTTCCTGCTGTAACTTAGTATAAGCATCGCTAATCACCTCATGTTTTTGCATTGCCTGCTCCCTCTTTCATACGGAGGAAGCAAATACATCTCAACTTTACTTAAACAAAATGTGAGAAAAGGAACCTCAGGCTAGAAGAATGAAACAAACTCCCACACAAACCAGGATGCTTTTAATATTTTCATGCACTGCTTTGGTGTGTTAATAACTTAGTGTCTCAGCTAAGAACTTGGTCAAAACAGAATCAACAAGGGGAAAAAGCCAAAGAATCACAAACATGACACTAAATCAAGATGAAATAGAACTTATAAAATTCACAATGACACAGGAGCTGGTTCTTTGAGAAAATAAACAAAATAGATAAACCCCTAGCCAGACTTATCAAGAAAAAAAAGAGAGTCTACACACATAAACAGAATCAGAAATGAGAAAGGAAAAGTCACTACGGACACCACAGAAATACAAAGAATTATTAGAGAATACTAGGAAAAATTATATACTAACAAACTGGCTAACCTAGAAGAAATGGACAACTTTCTAGAAAAATACAACCTTCCAAGGCTGACCCAGAAACAAACAGAAAACCTGAACAGACCAATTACCAGCCACGAAATTGAATTGATAATCAAAAATCTACCTAAGAACAAAACCCCTGGACCAGTTGGCTATACGGTGAATTTTATCAAACATTTAGTGAAGACCTAATACCCACCCTCCTTAAAGTTTTCCAAAGAGTAGAAGAGGGAATACTTCCAAACTCATTCTATGAGGCCGGCATCACTCTAATACCAAAACCAGGCAAAGACACTGCAAAAAAAGAAAATTACAGACCAATATCCCTGATGAACATAGATGCAAAAATACTCAACAAAATATTAGCAAACCGAATTCAAAAATACATCAAAAAGATCATCCATAATGATCAAGTGGGATTCAGCCAAGGGATGCAAGGATGGTACCACATTCGAAAAGCCAACTACATCAACAAAAAGAAGGACAAAAACCACATGA
Source organism: Smutsia gigantea (assembly GCA_032199065.1). Lineage (NCBI taxonomy): Eukaryota > Metazoa > Chordata > Mammalia > Pholidota > Manidae > Smutsia > Smutsia gigantea. The sequence continues at coordinate 190 of JAVSCE010020383.1, read as the reverse complement.
TCAATCTCCATAAATGCTGAAAGTGCATTCGACAAAATTCAACACCCATTCATGATAAAAATTCTCAACAAAATGGGTATAGAGGGCAAGTACCTCAACATAATAAAGGCCATATATGACAAACCCACAGCCAACATTATACTTAACAGCAAGAAGCTGAAAGCTTTTCCTTTTAGATCAGGAACAAGAC
>JAVSCE010020382.1:0-26131 GCA_032199065.1 Smutsia gigantea | reverse complement strand
TGGCTTCCTGGGGCCGAGACACACGCAGACACCGCAATAGGAATCGATGCCAACACAGGAAAAACTATGAGCTGATGGAGGGGTCAATGTGGATAAAACACACCGTGAGTTAGAAACTCCAAGGGGACCCAGTAGTAGGGAGGCCCTCACAATTTTATGAGATTTACCTCCAGGAGTTCAACCAAGTTCTCACAGTAAATATCAGGAAAAAATCCCCTCATGCTTCTTACAGCAGGAGGTGAAAACGAGCCACTTAGAAATATACCCAAGCACCTTGCTCTTAACAAGGACTGACTTCAGGAGAAACTGGTCAGCCAGAGCCTAACCTGATCGAAGTCTGACCGAACTGGAAAAGGGAAACACCCAAGCCCAGCACCTCTAGCCAGCCTGTCCCACCTACACATGGAGGAAAAGCTGAGGAACACTGGGAAGGGCAAACCCTGCAGCCCTGCTTGTGGGCTTGTGAGCCCTGAAAGGACTTTGCTCCTGACGAGATTGATGCAACCAGCCCCATTCCTGGAACTCGCCTCCCCAGAGGAGATGAAGAAGCATGTATAGAAATGACGACTGGATGGTCAGGGCCTCACAGGACCATCAGGGCCAGACCCACATCAACAAAACTTGGCTGCAGCCAACTAACCAGGGACGGGGTCTCGCCACCCTCCTCAGACTCGCTGACATCCAGGTGTCTGAGCTAATCGTCACCCCCCACCTCTACCTGCTCCTGTTCTCCCTTCCCTAATATAAAAGGAGCTTGAAATCAACACTGAGTTAAGATGGCTCTTTAGGACTGAGTCCACCACCTCCTTCATCTGCTGGCTTTCTGAATAAAGTCGTTTTCCTTGCCCCAACACTGGTCTCTCGATTTCCTGGAATCATGCTTATTAAGATGTCTGCAGAGCAACGATTAGCTAAGTGTGTTTAAGGAAATGTAAAAAGCATTACAGGTTATTGCAAGCGTGTTAAAATTGTCTGCACTTTTAAAACAATGTACATTTAAAACATATACTTATGACCGCGACTGCTCTATATTGGGAGGTTTACTAAATTAAAAGACAATAAAAAATTTGGAAGTCTGTAAAGTGACATATCCCCAGAACAAAATTCTCAAGACATGTCATAACAAAAAAAGTGTTCTGTGGTCACATATGGGAAGAATTCTAGACTCTTGGTTGTAGGACTCCTGAGAGACAATATCTTAATGTGTTGTAGAGTTCCAGGTGTTTGGCCACATGCCCTTCTTTGTGGAGCCTCTCCAGGGACTAGAGGTGTGTGCTTTGGAAATCTCTTCCCCGAACAACAGTAAGCCTATGAAGGTAATTGGAAACCTTAGATATGGAAAGATGGTGTATTATTTTGCTAGGGCCGCTGTAACAAAATACTAAAACCTGAGCATCTTAAACAACAGACATTTAGTGTCTCACAATCCTGGAGGCTAGAAGTCCGATCAAGGCATTGGCAGGGGCAGCTCCTTCTGAAGAAATGCTCTGGCCCTGGCCTCCCGCCTAGCTTCTGGCATCCGCTTGGCTTCTGTCCACACAACTCCCTCTTCACGTGAAGGCCTCCTCACTCTGTGCTCGCCTCTGTGTAAATTTCTCCTTCACAGCTCACTCATTGCAAGCAGTCCCGCTGTTAACTCATGCTTCACTTTACTCTTTTCAAACTTTGAAATGGAAAATAAACCACAGTCACACAAAAGAAGTGTTAATACCCAAGGTTCTGTGCTTGGCCTGATCACATCTTCTAAATGCTCTCCCTGGACACTATTCACATACTGCAGTTGTCATCTCCAAAGTAGACTATGCAAGTATTAGCACAATGACCAGCTCTGACCTCTTTCCTCAAGCCAGACACAAATGTCCCATTTTCACTTATCCACACATAAACCCATTATGACCCCTGAACACACCAAGTCTTTCTTCTGTAACCTGTATTTTGGGGAAATGAAACTGTCCACCGCTCATTTTTGTTTTGTTCCTCTTTTTCTCTTCTCCATCCCAAACATTGTGAAGCCTTGGTAGTTCTCTCTCTCTATGCCATCTATCCTTCTCATCCTTTCCACTGTCATTAATGTCAGTGTGTTTCAGACCCTCGGCATCTTTGCCTGAACGACTACAATCGTTTCTTTCATCGGCTAGACTGCCCTCCTCTTCTCTTGCCATCCCAACTCTTTTTCAAACTGCAGCTGCGTCGAATCTCTCCCATTTGTCCCTTCAAATCTACTCTCCACACTTCTCTATGCTCATCTGTCCTCCTAGAAACAGAGAAGTATGTGGAATAATCAGCAAGAGTTCTTGTCCTCCAGCTCCCCACTGGGTCTGACCAACAGGAAATGCAGATGGAAGTCCCAAGGGAAAACAGAGTGAAGGTCATTCATTGTCCTGCTGCCTTGATCTTATCCGGTGGTCCTCTTCACGCTGCTCTCCAGATTTCATCCTGTAGAGCTGTGGACCGTAAAACGCTGCACCAGCCCAGTGGTAGGCCCTAGAGGCTGTTACTTCTATTGACTTCTATACATGCTACAACATCTTCTGCAGATCCCTTTAAAATCTTTTCTGAAATTACCTGATCTGAATGTGTCATCTACGTCCTAAATTATGCACTGACCAACACCAAAAAATCGTGTGATTTCCCTGACAAAACCTGAGCTTTTTCCTTGTCTAAGTTCAAAACTCAGTAGCCTTGCAGTCGATGTCTTCCACACTTTGCGCCGCCCTTGCTCTCCCACTGTGACCACACCGCTCCCTTTCCCTGATCCAAGCTCAGGCTCACTGCAGTTTACCCAGGTCTCTAAAAGGCCGTATGTTTGTATGCGCTCTGCTGCAGGTCCGGGCCAAAGGGGGTTTCAGCTCCAGGCGAGTTCACTCTGAATTTGGGGAGACCGAAAAATGACAACGGAATGTTGGAGGTAAAAGGGGCTCCTACCGGGCTTTATTCTCATGGTGGCAGGTCAAGTGCTAGAATCCCATCCACCTCTGGGTCAGTTTTCAAGTAGCTAGTCTCTGTCTCTGCCTCCCTTCCAGCCTCTGCTCTCCCCCTCCTTCCCTGCTTTCTCGCTCTCCTGCTTCCCCCCAGCACTAGGTGGAGCTCTTTATGTAGCAACACTGGCAACAATGGCTTATTGCCAATGGGTACCCCTGCATGCACTGTACGGTAGCCTAGGTATTACACACCATGTGTACACAATGGGCAAGTAGACTAGAATCAGGTGAGGATCCTGGCCATGGTAATTTCCATTTTCCCTATATATGCCCAGAATCTGCCTCTACATCTTCTCTTTCTGGTGAAATGATATTCATTTTTCAGCATCCATTTAAAATCCTATCAATGAAGACTTCTCAACTGAAATCACCTCGTTTCCTTGTTCTTCTAAAATCTACTGATTATTATTTATGCTCTGGCTTGAACTATTTATGTGAGTACTATTTTAAGTGATGGGCTATGTATGAATATTTTTGTGTATTCATAGGAATATGTGCCTTTTTTTTTCAACATGTGTATTAAAAGCACCAAAAGAACAGTTCTCTGTGTAGCCCCAAGTTTCTAGGAGGAAATGCAGCCTGAGCTGGGTGCTGCACACAACTGCAGTTCTGCCACGCACACAAGAAACACTATATCCCCAACTGAATAGCAACTTCTATTCTATTGAGCATTATCAGAAAATGATGATATTGAGAGGAAAAGACAGATGGCAAAGCAAAAATAGAGGGCTTATATGTAGTTCTTGTTGAGAGAACACTAATCTTCAACAAACATAAGTCTTAAGATGACGTCTGAGTTTCAGCAGAGAGAAAGCTGGGAATATAGGCAAGGGTCACAGAGGAGCACAGTTCTCTGCTTTGACTCATGATTCTGCAAACTGGGAAAGGAAGTCAAGAGATTCCCCCAAGGAAACCAAGAGATTTCTTCCTGATTATGCTGTGCTAAGAATATTGAATACATGTTACCTCATTTTTTTCCCATTACTGACATGAAAATTGCTCTGACTCTCTGGACCCACGATCAAATTTGAGGCACAGATAAGAACTGTACAAGATACTAACCCCCTGAGGACTTAGTTTCTAACTTAGGCTACAGTTAAATCCAGAATAAGTTGAGCGAGTAGAATAAGGTTCAATATTAAAACTCCCTTTCCTATCAATAATTACAAGTATTGACATTACTTACATTACCAGGATGTAAACAGTGAAATCGTTGAGTATCTCTTCTACCCTGAATGATTCAAGCAAAAACTTAAGAGGCAATTTTGAGTTTGAAGCTATATATATATACATATAGAACTCCAAACAATATGGAGAGGAAAGGGAAGGGAACAAAGACAAAAGGCATATAAGGCATCTCGGCTATTAAGATGAAATACAATTCGTGGTATCAAAACAGATTACTGATAAAACTTCTGGCTTTCGGTCGATCGCTGTGTGTCTTTATATCCCAGGTTGAACAAGCATTCCTTAAAGCCAGACCTGCAGGAAGTAGCGTTTGCAGCCAAATGTACGTGGCGCTTAGTTGGTATCCGGCTTTTCAACCACGCTACATGCAGAGGAAATACTCAACATGAAGTGAAGGATGGTGGGACTGTTAGTATTAGCAGTGTACTTGGAACATCAGAGCTCATCTAGAATTTCCCTTGAATCAGTGAGTCCCTCTGCTCAAAGTGAGGGATGGCACCTGAGGCCGTGGGGGAGGAGCCCAGAGCCCCAGCCAGGGTCTGGTGGGAGAAGACACGCGTGCCAGAAGCGACCGCCCCTGTTCCGCCCACCCAGCTCATCACCATCCCTGATTTCTGGAACTCTGTCTTGCCTTTCTGTGTATTCCACTTCCCACAGCCTCCACAGTTTCCATAGCCCACAGCCCTTCCTTGCTCCCCACCCAAGCCATGGCTGGCAGAGCACATGACTGGCGTGAAAGCAAACTCAGGTGCTCAAGGCAGAGGTGGCCTGTCACTGAAGTCACCCTATTTTGTTTCCATTTTTAAACAAGAGGGGAGTATTTCTCTTGGAAACAACAATCATCATAAGATGCCCAGAAATCTAGGTCATTTCTTTGCACTTGGTGGGAGCTCAGTGTTTCTGTAGTTGGTAGTCGTAGTTATTTCTATGAATTGGCTTTAAAATCACATTACTCAGAAACCTGGATTCTATCTCCTCCTTGTAAATACATAATTAAAGCTTCGGCTTGGAGGAGAAACCATTGTTTGTAGAAAGAAATAAAAGTGTATTCTAGTTTGGAAGTATATTAGAAATTCAGTTTTACGAACATGTGCTATATTTGTTACCAATATTTATCTGGAAAGCAATTTTTACGCCTTATTTTTATTACACACATGATGATCTAAACAGCCCCCTCATTGTTTTCTGCAGGATGTGACTCACTATACAGCTAACAGAACAAGAACCACACACAATGGTACTGCTGTCACTGGAGCAGGAAGTCAGTCCATATTTAACTTAAAAGAATGTAATAGCCAGAGACATAAACTGTTACTTTTTCACTAATCCAAGAAAGTGGCTTTGTTTTATCGTAAAGGAATTGTATGTTCAACTTTGTGGTCTGTTATCTTTGTCTTAGTTTCTTTAAAATACCATTACTTATATATTGCAGTGGTTCACAAACTAAAAGACAGATCTTCTTCATTTTCAAGGTTACTACTAAAATATAAAAAAACATTATAGTATCTCTAGAAGAAAATGCATTCTCTGTGAGGAGTAATTTTGTGCTAATTGTCAAAATAAGATCGAATGATTGACCCGTAGTACTGAAAGTATATATGAATCACCTATCTTAATTAAAGTATTGTATCAGCAAATTAGAACAGCCAGTTTGAATTTCTTCTGCCACTTAACTTGGGTTCCTTTGTCTATACATGAGAAAGTCATGATTTCTGTCCAGATCAACTATTATAGTAAGTCCTTTTCACATTGCTTGAATAGAATTGCTTACCACCGTGGCCAGACCATACACCACTCACTCAAACTGTCAGTTGTCGGCTTGGGCTGATAAAACTACCAAATGTGGCACAATTAGTTAATTTGGGCAACGTTATTGATGCAAGAGTCACAGAACAAGACAGTCCCATCACAGTACGGGACAGAGAGAAGTGTAAGCTTCTCAACCCAAATATCCACACCAGGATTAAAAAATGGGAATGAAGTGTCTGAAAGAATAAGACCTTTACTTTACCTGAAAGCCAAGTTTCCAGTATAAGAGACCTAGCTTCATAAATGCGTATCCTTTTTTTTTTTACAGTGAAATTATTAAACAGATGGGCAACTGCAAATATGTACAAGAAAACTTTCCATATGGTCTTGGTCTTAATATACCCCTTACTATCAGAATTTTACCATAAAGGTTGTGACTGCCATAGGGTACAGTACCCTCAAATGTGAACACAGTTCCTTTGATGATAATAACCTCCCCAGACTAACCCAGACCAGCCCAAGCAGACAACAGGAATCAATGCTATGGAACGAGGACAAGGGCCAGTTCTAAAACTCATGCTAGCAGGAGAGGAAGATGAGCAAGAAAGACAGCAATGCCATGTTTTCACACTGAAAAGAAAAGAAATAAAGAAGGAAAGCGAGCTCCACATTTTTCACTCTGGCCTCATACCCTAGATGCGTGCTCCCCAATCACTCATCTTAATAAATGCTGAGCGCCCGCTTTGTGCCTGGCTCTGTTCCAGGAGCTGACATAGGAGAGCCCCTGCCCCCGTGGAGGGGGCACCCTGCAAGGGTCACCGTCTGTGTGAAACAGAGTGGTGTGCTCGGAGACACACCCCACTTGGGAGCTCTCCTGGCACAGTCTGTCTTTCCTCAAGCGTAATGGGATATTGTGGAAAGAGAAAGGCTGCTGGAGAGCTATGGGGAGTGATCGATGGGTGATGAAAGAACGTCCCGGCACAAAATTTGAGTCCTTCCCATGGCCCATTTGTTCGCTTGTGCTAAAGATTTTACAAACTTCAAAATAGAATTGACCCATGATCATAAAAAGTCATGGGGGAAATGAGAGGTTATTGGCTTAGGCACAAAGAGTATCATATTTCTTACTGTAGGATGATAGCCATTATTAAAATTATTGATAGTTAATTATGATCTTGATGAGTCCTAGAGTCTCTCTTGAATGGAGTGTGAAGTCATAAGAATGAGCGTGAAGGAAGCTGCTGATGGTAGAAGGTAATGAATGAATTTGGAAACATACTCCCTCTAAAGCTATTCAAACTTATTTTTTAATAACACTATGTAGGTTAAATTTACCCAAAGGCTGCCAAATTACAACCTCTGCCACAGTACTATGAAAAACTAAACTCTGTAAATTATAAAAACCACCATCATCATTGTCAGTATTATTGGTTATAGGAGTATTACTACTGCACACCTCTTCCTTTCCCGCCCAGAATCTAGTCCCTGCCTCTCATAATCATAACCTATTTTGCCTTCCGGGCAACCAATCTGTTCCCTATTTTCTGACCATCTGCTTTGAGTGGGTTCTTCTCACCCAGGAAGAGATGCAGCATTTTACCTCGCATAAGCTAATCAAAGCACTATAATTCCCCAGAAAGGGTGATTGGTTTTGCAATAAGCTCATGATCTAATTCCACCTAATGTAATGCAATAAAGGTTGTCCTGTTATTGTAGAAAATAGATTTTTTGTTTCTGTTTGGTTGTGAAAATGAGACGTTGTCAGGCCTGGAACACGGTTCCCGTCCTCACGGTACCATGATGTTGAGCCTGTCTAAGAGCAAAGCCAAGGAAGAGTGCCTTAAACAGAGTGACTGAACACTGAGTATTTATTGGGCAAGTGAATGAACAACATCAGAGTTTGCAGATCTGGACTACCATGGCAACTTAACATCTATGTGGCATAATTTCCTAAATTCTAAAGTAAAAAGAATGATCTAGATCAGTGACTCTTAAACTACTGACAGAGAATAAATGCTTATCCTTGGTGGGTGAGGGAGTGTAACCAGAAACAGCCTCTAACCACTGGAAATTTCATGCTTTGTTTTAAATAAATGCACTGTTTTATTTTCATGATGTTTATTTTAGTATAAAAATAATCCTCAAGTTAAAACTGATAGGCATGTTTATCCTCTAGCTTCAAGTAACCCTCAGAACATTGCCTTTGTCCTGGTGGGTGGGAAACACAGAATGAGACTGCTCATAAAGAAACATCCACCATTAAAAGTCTGTTAATTTGCAGTTCTGGACACTTGACCTTCAAACACTCTCTTAACAATTTACAAGTAAAGCAGTAATATTATTGCACTTTCCTGTAACTCAAGTTGAGAAAACATGACCAAATAAATGTCCCTTGAGAATTCAACTAGTGTCGGGGGGCCTTCTTCCCTCCTTTTACTTCTTATCCTGCCATTCACAAACCCGACCACTTTCCTTCATTTTTACCATTAAAATTTTAATATGGATTTAAAGACTGCTACTCAGCCAGTTTGAATACGTAGCGTTGCATCTCATCACCCAAGATGAAAATATATGTATTAAGTGTTTAAAAAATATATATCTCTTAGGTTTTTACGAGCCAGTAGACAGTTTGGCCTACTTAATTTCAACAAAGAAGGTGCTTTTTTAAAAAAAAAAAAGAAGGGAGAGATGTTAAATAAGCTCTGAACTCCCTGAGAGCTTTATTTCAATGTGCCCAGCTCCGAGGCAGCAGTATGCCTTGACAGGCATTGGGCAGCCCCAAATCCTGAGGACATTTTGCTAAGTTGAGATGTACTTGTGGAAACAGCACGTTATGGAGACACTGAAAACTAATTCTGGATTTTCCAGTGTAATGTACATGTGCTGGAACATTCAACTCTCCCAGGCGAAATGTTTATAGCCTTCAACCTCACTGTTTGTAAATGCAAAGCTGAGCTCAGAATTCATAATCGGCAATGAAGCTGCTATTTTTCATGCAGCTTCCTCGGGGTGGGGGAACGGTAGGTTCTCTCATACTGAATCAAATGTGTTATGTTACATGTAATAAATTCCCTAACATTGCACCTCTTCTGAAAGGAAGGATGAGGGATATAACACTATTTTAAGTCAAAAGCTAAAGAAGTCTGTCTAGCTGGTGTATCAAGTTAAAGGAAATTAAGTAAAAAGAAATCCCTATGTGTAGTGCACCATCGGTATTCCATGATTTTATTTTTAAATGTTAACATGGTAGAATGCTAAAGCTAGCAGGACAACACAGAGATTAGACCAAATTCTCCTAATTTCTATTACAGCATTGCTTTCCTACATAAAGGATTGCAAAGAAGGTACACTGATTCTGTATGTTAACTAGTGTTAAAAAATACAAAAAATTCAATCAAGTGGATCTGAAGACCTAATTGGCTTTACTAAACCCATCATGCATGGACAGCCTCCCCTCCAGCAAGTAGAGATGCTCAAGGCATTGCACAAAATGGAAGGTTTTTATGGGATGGAGGGAGTGGCAAGAAGTTATTAACAAAAGAGAAGAAAGACTGTTTCAGGCCAGGCTGCCCTCCCTTAGGGGGAAGAGCAGAGGGTCTCACCATGCAGAATACCTCATTTTTTGCAGGGGTTTGGATGGAGAGGACACATGTGACACATTATAACATTGGTGCTGACCAGAAAATTCCTGATTGATTGTTAAAAGGTCACATTCCCAAAACAGATGGAAATGAATTAAGTCTTGGTTTGGGGGCAAATGATTCCATTTGGGCTTGTTGCTTCTTTTTTTTTTTTTTTTTTTAACATTGCTCACCCGTGCCAACGCATCACAGACTGTGACACAGCATCTTTAACGCATCTGAGTTCTCTTCTCACGGTCTTTGTTGCCCGAGATGGGCTGCTGGACTCACCACAACGAAGAATTCAGGAACAGACACAAAAGCGGTTGAGCTTTAGAAATTTATTTGGAGAATAAGAGTTTAAAGGAAAAGCAGAAGTACACGCCAGAGAGTCGAGTGTGGGCAGATGCAGAAGGCGCTGCCTGCAACAATAGAAAGCCTTTTTGGAGATGAATATTCATTGAGTAGGGATAGAATTCAAAGGAAATACGTTGGGTCTTCTTGGAGGTGTTGTTTTTACTATGTTAATGAGTACATAATGTATTTTGGGATGAAATTTGAGCCAAATTCTCCCCCATGTTGGAGCCAGCCCGTTTTGGCTGGTCTGTTATTTGCATTTTCATTCCCCACACCCCAGAGAACAGTTTATAATGGAATGTGTAGAATGTAGGCATCCAGGCAAATGTAAACACTGGCTGACTGTAAATCAATAGGTGTTTCAAGGGGTGGAGAGAATTAGTCCATCTACATATCTGTAGGTAATTACAAGGGCTTGTGAGGGTTTATCTGAACCAGAGAGTTTGGGTGGAGTTCTCTTCTGCTGCAGCAGGGTCAAGAGACAGCTAACCTGAATTTTGCAGAACCACATGCCCTTGTTCACTGTGCTTTGCCTGAGATTCCCCCACCCCCGTCCCCCATAACTGGCTCTCTCATCCCAACATCTTCTTTTGTCTTTAGTTGGATATGGTATTTAAGGTGGTAGCTTGGGCCATGTCAGGGACTTACTCAGTTTTCCTTGGTCTCTCCCATGTTTACAGGAGATATACATGTCATTAAACTTTTGCTTGTTTTTCTCCTGTTAATCTGTTTTTTATTATGGGGGTGTGGGGGAGTGTCTCTGCCAAGAACCTAGAAGGATAGAAGAGAAAATATTTTTTCTCCTTCCAGGGAGACCCTCCTAGGGCCAGCCAGTTCCTAGAGCTAGTAAAGGACTAGCTTGCAATGTGCACCTCTCCTGCGCAAACCAACCAACCAGAGCCCATATCCAACCACCTCCGTTACTGGCTCTCACACTCTGGGCCAATTCCAGCCCTAATCACCCCAGAGCCAGGAGTCAGACAACTAGAGACCATCCCCTCACCCTAGTGAAATTATTCAGACTAGCCAGTCCTAAACCTGCTTGCCCAATCTTGCCCATTATTTCCTGCAGAAACCACAATAAGGGCTTGTGGGTAAAACTGCAATATTTCCAGAATCTCTCCCCTGGCTTTAGTGCATCTGCATATCAATAGGTGTTTCAAGGGGTGGAGAGTATTAATCCACCTACATATCAATTGTGAGGGTTTATCTGGACCAGAAAGGTTGGATGGAGTTCTCTTCTGCTGGGGCTGGGGTCAAGAGAGAGACAGGGACAACTGCTTGTAAGAAATAAAAGGGTTTCTTAACTTTATTCCACCCTTTGACTGATTTTGGTTTTAGAGGTATTTTGCCCAGGGATTTTACCCCCAGGAGCTACTGGTTGCCCACATTTCCCCTTTACTCCCTTCTGCCTCTTGACCAACCCTCTGTGGCCCTACATGGTGTGACATGCCCTCTCTTCTTGGGAATTGTGAGTAACAAACTTTCGTTTCAATGGAAATCCTGCCCTGATCTGTTGGCCTCACAACATCTGAATAATAATACCTACATTTTATAACACAGAGGTTCAAGGCCAGGAAAAGAAAAGTTGCCACAACCGGAGATGGATTTGAAGCAAACGAGAAAAAACAAGTAGTAAGTCACTAGGGAGAACACGGCAAATGCCAGGTTCATGCAGAACTCATGCAAACCCAGAATTCTGATGGAGATGTGACTTTGTTAATGTTGGATGGTTGCCTTCAAAGAGCACATTAATTTCCTCCTGTACACACTGCCTAATAACTGGCATGTGAGCACTTTAACATTCCTAGACACAGACTCACTATGTAGCCCTCCCATGGCCTCCATGTCTCGTCCATGGCAGAATAAAGTAGCTGCTTAGTCACCTCTCTGCTTTTGCTTTCTCCAGTTCTTAATTCATCAATTCCACTCTAAGTCATATTCATAAAAATCCTCCACAATTCATTTCTTTCCCAATTAGGTATTGAATCTTCACTGTTTAAAGCTCTCCAAATAATGTCTCCAGCCTGACCACTGGTCCTGAAATCCAGTATTCCACCATGTTCTCAATGATCAGGCTAAACTGAGTCGTCCACTGGCCCCAACACATTTTCCTCATGCACTGAACCACTCCATTGCCAGAAGCACCACAGTATTTTGTAATATTGCTTTTAGAGATAACCATACCTGGGGTTTGAATTCTTAGCTCCTGCAACAAACTGGTGTGATCCTAGAAATCTCAGGCTCCTTTCCCTCATTCTAAAGTGGAATGAATTAATACCCCTGCTAAAGGATTCTTGAGCAGATTAAAACACATAATTTGTGTAAAGATCTCAGCTCAATTTTGGTGTGAATTAATACTACTTAATAGCAGCTATTAAATCATGACTAATGTTAAAGTAGTGTTGTGGGTAAAATCATAATATTTCCAGAATATCTTGCCTGGCTTTTGTACATCTGCATATCAATAGGCAATCAGAGGTGGAAAGAAGTATGGCTTTAGTGTATTTGCATCATTCCTCAGGGGTGGAGAGAAGTTCATCTCCATATCAATGGGTAATTACCTGGGTAAAGGAGGGCTTATCTGTACCTGAGAGGTGAGGGGGAGGGCCGGTTTTGCTTCTGCTGGAGCAGGAAAGAGAGATGGCCTCAGACTGCACTTTGACTTTGTAAGCAATAAACAGATTTTAAAGTTTATTTCTTCCTTTGACTGATTTCAGTTTTTAGAGGTATATTGCCCCAGGATTTCCTTTCCCTGGACTTACAAGTGTTTTTTGAGTTTTCAAGGTACATTTTGTACATTCCCATTTGATAATACTCAAGCAACTCTGACATATAAGTGATGCCATTTTTCAAATGAAAAAACTCAAACTTGAGAAGTAACCTGCTCGAAGACACACAATCAGATAATAATTACATGTTTCTTGACTGCTTCATGATTCCACTCTTTTATTTTCTACACTACAACTGACTTGACATACAGTCAGTCATTCGTGAAGGGACTGTGACTCGTTTGTCTTTTATTTTCACAGTGCTTAGGAATTCCTTTTAATTTAAACTAACTTTATTGAGTATTTACTATGCATTTAAGAGATTTATATAAATCACATTATTTAAATATGACAATACCTCTACAAACTATAGACTATCATACCTGTTTTCAGGTGAGGAAATAGAAGTCACAGAGATTAACCTACTCACATTACACAGTGGTAACTGAAAACACCATAGCCATTTACAACAAAAGATGATGTGCTTATACAGTAGGTCAAGCTGCTATTGAAAATAGGCACGTAATTCATTTCTATCGAATTAAATTTTAATTGACATCTGGAAAATATATCTCCTTGCTTTGTTAAAGAGTGCCAAAAAATATGAGATTTTTCTGGAAAACCTGTGGGTGTGTAGTGTCTGAGTGTGCTACGTGTACTTCAATAAGCATTCTAACTTTCTTTCAATTGTAACAGAAATCCTCAGTTTAAGATGAGCACATGGGGGGACTCAGGGAGTAAGGGGCAGGAACAACCTTTCCAGCCTTTGCACTTATCTGGGATCCATGGAGAGTTCTGATCAATGGAGTCTTAGGAAAAAAGACGCTAACAAGTCCTAAGGCATACCTGAAGGGCAAGTGCAAGCCACTTTCTTCTGCCACCCTGCTAAAAACATGAATGTGGTGGCTGGAGGGATAATTTAGACCAGAAGAGTGAAGATCAATCCCAGGAAGGACATTGGGGAAGTCTCAAAGTAGCCTGAGTCCCGGTCAGCTACCGAGACACCGAGCCAGCCCTGAGCTTTAAATCCTAACTTCTACTTAAACCGTTGTTATTTTGGTTCTCTACTACATACATCCAAATTAGCACATTATTTCTTAATTATTTACTGATGAGTAGGGGCAAGCTAAAGAAGAACGGGGAAAACAATTGAAATGTATTCTGAAGGATTAACGAATCTCAAGCCACATAAATATGGAATCTGAGGGTTGGGAGTATCAACCATAGAAATATTGAATATTAACAGGGATCTAATCTTTCCACAGAGGCAATGCTCAAATCCATTCTCCAAACAGTGAACTAAAGTCACGGGACAACTACAAACTAATACACTGTATAGGATGTACCTAAGAAAAGGCTTATCCGGGCCACACCCAAGAGTTAAGTACTCATTACCTGGGTGGAGTACGTGCAAGGCACTGATACAGCCTAAAATGTGCTAGCTCCACAATAGCTGATGCGGGAGGGACAAACCTGCTAGGCATCACTGTGGAGCCCCAGGGCAAATATTAATCAGAGATTATCAGATGCTCTCATAGATTCACCAGTCACTCATCTAATGTCTTTATTTAGTTCAACCTATTTGAAATACCATGTCTCAAATCTTCAGGACTTTCCTCCCACACATCCTTAACTGCAGAGCAGATCACATGAGACTCATTATGGTTTTAAAAGTATGTCTATTATAAGAATTGCATTTGCATGGCCATGCAGACAAGTTGAGACTGAGGTCATAATCGCTGTACAAAGTAACCTTGTGGTTTGTTCTCATGGTTTATGCCAACAGTTCAGAAGGAAACAGAAAATCAAAGGCACTGACACTGTTGATAATGGCCTTAGGTAGCAGAAAGTTCAACATCGTAACTGTTTCCCAAAGTGGCTGTACCATTTCACATTCCCACCAACAGTGTATGACGGTTCCTGTTTTCCACATCTAGCCAATTTTTGTTAATTAAGTTTTTATTATGACCATTATAGTGGGTGTGTATTGGTGTCTGGTGGTTTTAATTTGAATTTTTCTACTGACAGGATCATTGAGTCCCACTTCTATTTTTATTAGCTATTTGTATCTCTTTGGTGAAAGCTCTGTTCAAATCTTTTGTGCCTTATAAAAATGGGATTGTTTGTCTCATTATGATGGAGTTGCAAGAAGTCCTTGCACATTTCAGATGCAAATCCTTTAGCAGATACATGATTTGCAAATATTTTCTCCAGTCTGTAGCTAAAGTGTTTTTGGAAGAATCAAGGTTTTTAATTTGTATGATATACAATTTGTCATTTTTTCTTTTATGGTCTTTGCTTTTGATGTCATTTCTAAGTACTTTGTGCCTAATCTCAAGTCATAAAGATTTTCTTCTATCTGTTCATCCAGAAGTTTTTGATGTTACATTTAGCTCTATGGTCCTTTATGAGTTATTTTTCATTTATGGTGTGAGGTAAGGGTCTAAATTCTCTTTTTTTTCTCTCCCCCAAATAGATATCTTACTACCCCAAGACCACCTATAATTAATTCTATCCTTTTCCCCAGTGAATTTCCTTGGCACCTCTGCTCCAGCCTGTTCTGGCTCTCTCACTTTACACTAATTTGTTTCTTGAATGCCTGCTCGATGGGAATCAAACTCTAGCATCAGACAAACAGACAAAAGTGTTGCAGAGACTATTTATGCAGCTCCCCAAATTGTGTAAGATTAAATTCCTTAATACAGATAGGTTATTGACAGATAGACAGACTGTCACTTACTGGCTCTTCTTCTTTGAACCTTGAATGATAAACTAATTCTTACTGTGCAATGCTTTATAATTTTACCTGGTATTTCAACAAAATATGTGTGTGCTAATATTCAGCCATCAAGATTTTCACTTGTATCAAGAGTTGTTAATACCAACTCCTAATTAAGCATACCTCCATATTCAGTTCCAATGTTCACATCTAAGTCTTTTAATCTTGCAAAAACCAGTTCCTGAGATGTTGAGTTTACTCATCTTCAGTACATATGAGTAATAACTTGTTTATACCATAATATCTGAAGATGTCTTTCATTTGAATTTACACATTAATCAAAATTGACTTGTGTATTAAATCCTCGACTCAAGGAATGTTTTTGCTTCCATGGAAAAACTTAAGCAAAGATGTATGTTTATTTCCTTATTCTTTTTTTCAATATATTGCTGACTCTTCTCTTTACTTTACTCTTTAATGTTTAGTTTACATTGTGAAAATGTTTTCTTAAGAGCACATGATTAGAACTGTTGTGTTTTTGATGAATTAAAACATTTATCATTGGGTAGTGTCCCCCTGTATATCTTCTCAGGCTTTTTAAGCTTAAAGTCTATTTTTTTAATATTAATATAGTTATTCCAGCTTTCTTTCATTTAGTGTTTCCCAGGAAACCTTTTTTTCATTTTTACATTTGACTTTTCAATTTATTTTTGTTTTAAGTGTGTTTCTGGATAACAGCATAAGACAGAAATTTACATATGACAAAAATGTATTTTACCTATTAATTTTTATCTTTTACTGCCAAATTTAACCCATTTATGTATATTGTGAGTAAGTAAGTTCATCTTACTTGCTTTCTATTGCTATTTTCTCCTCCATTTTCTTCTTTCCTTGCTATTGTAGGGCTAACTGAGCTTTTTCTTTGTTTTTTCTTTATTCCATTTATTTTCCTCCCATCCAGTATGCAATCTACTCTTTTTCTTTCTTTTTTTAAGTAGTAGCCCTTGAACTTTTACTATGCTAGTTATTACTTACTGATTTCTGAAGTTAATATTTTGCTCCCACCGGTGAACAGCCTGGCACCTTAGACCATGTGAGCCCCTTAGAGAGAAGGATCCATGAGGCTCAAACATGGGCAGAAAAACGATGAAGTCCCACAGCGCTCCCTCAAGGCAGAGCACAGCATCTCATTCTCTGTGAATGTTACTTTCCCCCATCCTACTTAATACAATAAAACTGTTTCTCTGTCTGTACGTCACACTGAATTATGACTTTCTTGAGAGTAAGGAATGTATCACCTTTATTTCTTTTTACTGTATAGTAATATATATTTCATCTAGTGAATGAATTTTAAAAATGAGCAATTTTATGTCCCTACACATTCATAACTTATGTTCTCATATTTCATGCAGATAACAAGTTTATCCAAAACTTTACCAAGCCTGACCACTGATGAGAAAGTCTTAATAAGCTTCAAATTACAATGCATATATTTTCTATGTATGTGTCATCTTCCCTTTTGATAGTAACTAGCATTCTGGTCTTTGCACCTAGTTAATTTATCCAAACAGCCTAAGAACAATGACTTTAGTCTGAGAAAGATTCTTTTAAGAATCTTTCTATTAAGTTAAATCTGTGTCAAAAAGAGTTCCATGGGTTTAAGAAGCAAAGGAGGGGAAGATGATGTATCTAAAATAAGATACAATGAAAAAAATGAGCCAGTGAATGAAATAAGATACAGGAGGATAACTAAATACACGGCCTGTTATTTTTTACCTGATCTTTTTTTTCCAACTGGTCTTCACTAAGATTTATTTTAAAAATATTATTATTCAAATGTTTCAAATAATTTAAATATATTCTTTAGAAAGAGACATGTTTCTTTTGTTTGCTTGAGTGCTTTTTGTCCGTGTATGTATTTTGTTTTTAGCCAAAACTGAAACTGGTCCCTAAGAAGTCTGAGAGCATAAGTTAATAAATAATCTCTTTTAGCTATTACAGACAGAATGGATTACACAATCATAATTTCAAGAAAAACTGGCAGGGGTAGAGAAAAGGGGTCACTTGAGAAAAAAAAGAGACAGACCACAGGGTTAGAGAGGCGCCTCTGAAACTCACATGATCTGTGAACCCAGATCCAGGCAAAATCACACACTGGTCATTCCCGACGCCGGAGCACAGTTTGCTTCTAAGTAAATCCAGCAAAAGAGGCTCTACAACTATCCTTCCCACCAAATTCTAGTTTTAGAAGGGCACCAGAAACAACTCCCCAATGTTAACTCAAAACTCCTCCGTATGATAAAAGCTACAAGTCACGGACACTGTGGTAAATTCCTCCCGTGATTATTACTTGATCCACATGATCTTTTGACTCAGGAAGAGAAGAGGAAACTAAAGTTTCTAGGGCTAAGGAATTGGCGGAACCAGGATTTGACCTAAGGACATCTGACCTCACGGCCCACCTGCCTCATTACTGTTTTTCTGGCTCCTGAAAGGACTACATACAAGTTCCTTCATAGCCCGTTGACAGTGTGATTAAACAACAATGGAGCTCCACTCTTAGGAACCCTCAACTTCATAGGTATTTGTATTTCAGATTATATTTTTAGAGTTAATTTCTATTTTAAGGGGGAGTAAACAGGGATAAATTGTAGCTCCTGCTTCTTTTTCCTCTCTCACCCAAAACACTCCCCAACACACCCACCCCCTCCACATACGCACCCCACCTTTCTCTGTTAGTATGTAGTCTATTTGACATCACTCTTAGGCCAGTTTTTCAGCTACAGTAAATAAGAAGATAAAAATGCCACTAGGATTTGAAATTTCATGTTTCTAGAACTACCCAAGAAATGAAGCAGGAAGTAAAGGTAGTTTATTGACTATGAATTTACGCTCCGGAGTAAGAGTGTCTGGCTTCTAATGACATTTGTGAGACGTCAGGCAACTTCTTATTAATGTCATCTGTAAAATGGAAGAATAAAACAATTTCCAGGTGCTCTGAGGGCCTACTTACAAAAAGCATTTCCCATTATGCGTGGTACATAGTAAGTGGTCAATTAATGGATGATTCTAATATTAATTCTTGTCTGGAAAAACATTGAGTCACAAATTTTGTTATAAATATGTTGGCAGTGGTGGTTTTTAGCAGATTCATGATGGCAGCTACATAGAAAACCATCTAATGTTCACAGGTCAACACGTTAATTATTTAGGGGACTCCTTTACAGTTCTGATCACTGCAACACAGTCAGAGCTTGAAGTAAACGTGTAGAAGAGCCATGTTAAGTTTCTGTTGCAGAAGAAGTAAGCATTTGAGATTATTTAGACATAAAATCTTGTACCTCTTCTTCAGCCACTTACAAGGCTCTAATGTGTTACTGGGGAAAACATATGTAGCTGCTAGGCCCACCTTCATGAAGAAATGGGAGAGCTCTCCATGCAGGTAAGAAAACAGGTCCGGAATTTACACATCTAAATCACCTCTGCCATCTCCACAGCCTACATGAATCTCTAGTTCATCTGCTCTAGCTTTTTACCTGCAACTCCATTTCAAATTACTTCCCTTTGTTTGTGGTAAATGCCTGACCCAAATGTCTCATCGCTGTAACTGCTATGTATTTCTCTCAAGTCTCCAAGCTTGATTCCTATTAAACCAGATATCCATAAAACCCCCAAATTGGAACATGCTTGCTTGACCTCATATTATGCTGTCAGCTTTCACATAAACCATCTCCAATTGTACAAATATTATCAAGTACATTGCTCATTTTATCCTTTATGAAATCATCTGCATGAAAAATTTCTCTCTAATCTCAGGGCCAGATTAAAAATGTAAACACACTTGACAAATTTCTAAGCTTCCCATTTTTGGATAACGAGAACTTTATAACATGCCACCTACTAGGATGAAGCTCTGAACTATATTTGAGTTTAAATATTTAGTTTTCCACCACCATTTTTAAAAATTATTTTAAATAATTTTTATATTTGTCAATTTGACCATTTTAAAATCTGATTTTTATATTACCCAGTTCAAAACCTGTCCCTTGAGAGTATAAGAACAAAGAAAAAAACTGAAGGAACAAAACACCAGCAGACTCACAGAACCCAAGAACGGACTAATAGTTACCAAAGGGAAAGGGACTGGGGAGGATGGGTGAGAAGGGAGGGACAAGGGGGAAAAGGGGCATTATGATTAGCAGATGTAATGTTGGGGGGGCACGGGGAGGGCTGTACAACTCAGAGAAGACAAGTAGTGACTCTATAGCATCTCACTACGCTGAAGGACAGTGACTGTAATGGGGTTGGTGGGGGGGACCTGATGAAGGGGGTAGTTTAATCACCATAATATTGCACATGTAATTGTAGATTAATGATACCAAAATAAACTATTAAAAAAACAAAAACAAAAACAAAAATGGTCCCTTGAGTCCCTTTCTGTTGAAGCACTGAGTGGGCCACTGTCTGCCTGTGATCTAGGATCTCATGTGGCCATTTATCGTCTCCCGGTCACCCGCCTACACCCATGTCCACCTTTGCTCAGCATCTTATAAAACCACTCTGTCACTAGGCCTGCTAAATCACAAAGACAAAAAGACTTATTTCATGATTTTGTTTCCCACGCTGATCGCTTGTCTTTTTCTGGCAGATCAGTCCCCTTTGCCTGCAGATTACTGCCCCATTTCTTTCTTCCTTTGTGCATCAACAATCCATGAGGACTTGTCTGTATTCAGGGCCACCCACTCCTCAAATCCATTTTGCCTTAAACTCATTCTTACCCATCATTGCCCCATCACGGCTGCTCCTTTCAAGGTCGCTGATGACTCCCCAGTTAGTGAATATGATGATTATTTCGCAAGTTTCACCTTTCTTCGGTAGCATTTGGCCCATGCTCAACACCCTTTTCCTGAGCACACTTCCTTCACTTGCCCCTCAGGACACTTGGCCCCCTTCGCCCACTCTCCTCCTGTCTCCTGGGTTGGCCCCTCTTCTCCCAGGGCTGCTGGCGGGGTGTCTCAGGCTGTTTCCTCAGAGCCCACCTCCACTGCCACTCCCTCCTTTGGTAATCGCATGGAGATGCAAGGTTGTCGTGCCACCCGTATTCCAGTGACTGCCTCTTCACAGCGCCTTTGGACATCAACTACTCCACTCACTTCGGATGAGGGCAATTCTGTACTTGAATTTCCTCAGGCCTGAAATGCTTCCAGTCTCTCTTTCTTTCTCTCATACCTTACACCCAATATCTCAGAAAGCGCTGTCAGCTCTAACTTGGAAGTACATCTGGACCCCACCCACACACCCCCACACCCAGGATTCTGCCCTGATTTTGGCCCTCATGTGTCACCTGGATCACCACTACACCAGCTCCTAACTGACCTCCTGCTTCTCTCTTTTTCCTACTGTGGCTTATTTTCAACAAAGCAACTAGACAGGTTCTTTTAAAACATAAGTTAGATGATACCACATTTCAAAAGTCTCCAGAAGTTTCCCACTTTTCTAGAGAAATAGCCAAATTCCTTAGGATAGTGTAGTTACCTCTCTTATCTCATTGCCTCACTCACATCACTTTGGCCTCTTTGCTGTTTCTCCAGCATGTCAGGCATGTGCCCACCTCAGGGCCTTTGCACAGACTCTTTCCTTTAATGATTTACTCTCTTATTTCATTCAAGTCCTTGCTCAGTCCTTCCTTTGCAATGAAAATTAGTCCGATGACCCAATTTAAAATTAAAATCTTTTTTTCCCCACTCCTACCTCCTCTGCACTTCCTTTCTTCTTTCTCTCCTTTTTTCTAAAAAAATTTCCATATAATTTAACATATTATAATATACTTTGTTACATTTATTGCCCATAAGCACGTACTAGGGACTCAAAAAATATTTGTTCAATGAACATGGCAAGAATATCTATATTGATCAGCATTCCTTAAAGACAACAATCTAATCTAGCTAGCTGGAGGATAATTATTAGCTAGTTCTCTTTATCTTTGGCAAAACCGAATAAGAACAGAGAATGACATTTTTGATAATTCCCAGAACCACATGATAAAATTTTCCAGCTGAAAGAGTCGTCACTGCCATCAGCCTACCCATGATCAGAAAGCAAAAAGGAAACTGTTGCCACTGTTTGAGCCCACGAAGAACCAAACGCTCTTGTCACCATTTTGTCAGTATATCCCATCACTGCACTCACAACTGCCGCCATGGCAGTGCCCACTTGGCCAGAACCTGGATCACAGCTACAACCAGAGCTGACCGGGCATCTGATAAATGTATCTTTTATCTTTCTAGTCTTTTATCTCTTCCAGGAAGACATGTTCCAAGGCAGTGTGAGTGGGTGTGCAGTTATGTATCATCACCCACCCACATGGCTACTCAACACCAGCGGGGTCACCAACACCCACACGGACACTTTGCAGAAACAACAGAAATGTGCTTGTCTAATCATAATGCAACTTCTCTCACAGAAGTAAAAATGTACAGAAGGTCTCCTCAAAGTAGAAGATTATAAATCCCATCAAACAATGCAAGCATTTCTGGGCAATTGGCTCTCCTAAGCTTAGCTGCATTCCTCTCTCACTATCCTATAACTAGAAATCCTCTAATTATTAAGATCATCACCACCACTGAACTTATGTAAAATACTAATGAAAACAGAGGGAAAGGAGGGAAAGTTTTAACATATGTAACTATCTATGTGACAGAGTAGGAAGGAAAAAAATATACCACTGCAATTGGTCACAAGGCCATATAATTTATAATTTCTTCCTCTACTACACACTCCATAGGTTCCTTTGTTCCCAGGCAGCACCAAGAAAGGCCCCAAAGGATACATATAACATATGATATATTACACAATAAATAAATAAATATGTATTATATACATATATAACATATATACCAACTCCTTTTTAACATATTGGTAAACATTTTTTTCATTTATTCTTTTCTCTATTTTGACTTTTTACTTCTAATACTTAAATTATTATGTGATCATATCTGATATTCTCCATTTGGTTTCTTTTATTCATCTTTTACACATTATCTTATACAACGTTTTTACATCCAACATTTTAATTAATATAGTTTTTCTTAATGATATCATTGTAAATATTTTACTCTATTTACAGTCATTGGAATGTATTTTTGAATCTAGTCATGCTCTAACCTTATTCTATTTCTATTTCAATCCTTCTACTATATCTAGTGGGTCAATATCACTGGTTTTATAAGTTTATATTTTTATTCATTCATCAATTAAAAAATTATACAAGTTAACTTACAGTGTTAGATTATAAGCATAATCTTTATCACTATGTCCCAGTGTTGGAAATAGTTAATATTTAAGCAAGTAAAATAATTTCAGAAGGTTGATCAGTGCATCTGAGAAAATAAAAGGGATGCAGTGATCTAAAAAAACATGACAATAAAGAGACACTTTTTAATAGCAAGTTTTGGGGAGATTTCCTTGAGAATGGGACATGTAAGTGGAAAAGCAAAGGATGGGAAGGCAGACCCAGTGAGCGACCAGGCAGAGGACAGCCCTCTGTGTCAGAGGCAAGGAAGGCAGCAGTTTCCGGGGGCATGCACCCCGGAAGGAGGGAGTGATGAGAGACTGGGCTAGAAGGGCAGACAGGGTCAGAGGACATAGGACCTGGCAGCAAGGAAACCTTGGATCTAGGGGCACTGAAAAGACATTGAAAGACATCATTTTGCATATACTCAGAGGATTGATAAGAGGGCAAGTTTGGAAGCAGACTGTCCATATAGAAAGTGACAGCTATTAGGGCTGCCTACCACATACATGAGATAAGATTACACTTCCTGGCCCTCTCGTGGTTTGGAGAGAGCATATAATTAATTGTGGTCACTGAGTCATGAAAAAAAAATGATTGTAAACTCTAGGCTGAAATATTTAAATGTCAGTGTGAGACCCTTCAGCGTTCTCTCATTCTCTCTATACAACGACTGGCAATGTTAAATAAAATGCCTGGTCCACTTGTCTGAGACCCACAGTCGAGAGATGTGCGGCAGAACCACAGCCTATTCATGATGGGCCACTGAGCTTTGGGGACCATTACTTTTTTCCAGCTTTACCAAGATACAATTGACAAATGAAATAGTAAGACATTAACAGTGGACAACGTGATGATTTTATCTACATATACGCTGTGACAGGATTCTCTGAACCATTAGTACAGCATAAGCTAGTCCACCCTGGCTGAATCAGGCTCTTCCAATAGCCTAGTCAGAGCTGGGTGTGGTTTGAGCAAGATACTAGAGGTGAAGGAGAGAAGTTGACAGAATCAGCTTCTGGCTGACAGATGGTGCTTAGCAATTACATGTATAAGGTGAGAAAGGAAGGTGCCAAAGAAAAATCCCATTTCTGGATTTAGTAAAATCATTTATTATGATAGGAAAGAGAAGAGTTAGACCTGGTACAATGGAGCAAAAGAAAATCAAAAATTCTGTTTTGGACAAATTAAGCATGAAAATCCCACATGGTGCTGTCAGATAAGCAACTGAATATGCACATCTGGACCTGAGATCAGAAGGGATAGTCGCATTTACAAAATCTTGGAGATGTCTGAATAGACATGATACTCAAAGCTATGGAAATAAGTGGGATCACCCGGGAAGAGGTTAGGAAGACACCTCAGAGTCAAGCCCTTCAGGATGCCAGCATTGAGCATTTGGGAGAAGAGGAGATGCTGACAAAGGAGATTATGAAGGTAAGACTAGAGACTAGAAAATAAATACCAGGAAATCTGGTGTCCCTGAAGGGCCACCAAAGAGAGAGGGTATTTTCAATATGATGGGCATAACCATTGCGCTGAATGATTCTGAGAAATCAAGTCAGGTAAGGACTGAAGAGTGTCCACTGGTCAAGTCCTGTTCATTCTGTCAAGAGCATTTCTGATGGGGCCACTAGCATGCAGCCAGACTGGAGTGCGTGATGAGGGAAGAGCTGGGCAGGCAGCAGACAGTAAGAGGGGGGAAACACCTTGGAGCAGACTGCAAGCACATTCCTGGAGGAGTCTGTGATGCAAGAAAAGAGTTTTATGGTGGCTGAGCTTATAGTTTTAATGGGAAATAAAAAAGTATATTTGTTTTGAAAAAGTATGTAAGTATGTGGATGGAAGTGATCCAACCGAGACTGATATTTGGATCTAGTAATACAAGCATTCACTTAATTCTTTTTCAAAGATGACTTCAGCCAAAAATTTTTTTCCCGCGTACTTTTACATTCATTTGTGGGTTTTGTTTTTACCTTTGTTAATTACATTTTTTGGCCAACCATGGCTAAGTCCAAAACATCCCTTGGGGTTTAAATAAATGAACCCTTTCTGAATTGTTTAAAGTTTTTTCCCATGAACTTAAGTTGCTTCTTTTTCTCCTATCAGTAGGCTTATCTGACACACAGAATTATGTAAAACCTTTTGTTTTCTTCTTAATACTTCACTCTGTTACAGTAAAAAACTCATTTCACTGTTAAATATTT
Organism: Smutsia gigantea; assembly: GCA_032199065.1. Classification (NCBI taxonomy): domain Eukaryota; kingdom Metazoa; phylum Chordata; class Mammalia; order Pholidota; family Manidae; genus Smutsia; species Smutsia gigantea. The sequence goes on along the minus strand of JAVSCE010020382.1, from coordinate 1,248 downwards.
TTAATAGTTTGAAAGCAAAATGGAAAACATAAAAACTCCCTGATACTTAAAAACATTTTAATATCAAATAAAGCTTGGTTGAAATTTCACTGAAAATATATTTTTGTATATCTTTATATTTATATATATGTGTGTGTGTGTGTATCTTCAGTTCCATGAGTGAAATAGAGAGCAGTTTGTAAAAGGATATTATTCTCCCTGGGGAACCAGCCTAACTGGTAATTGCAAAGAAATTAAAATAAATAACTTTTAAACTTATAATTCCAGAAAAAGAAAATGATCAAAATTGTCTTAATGAATGATTATAATTTTCACTTTTAAAAGTATGTTTCTACTTAATCCTAAAAATACTTTGAAAAACTTTTTTTACATAGCTGTTTGTTAGAGCTATCATTTTATTGCATTTTATTTCAAAACTGCTCTTAAATTTTCAAAATAGTAGAATTCAAATGGTAATCATATTTTTCCAATTAGGCTCTGTAGAGTTTATTTGCATAAATAGTTGGTAGGAAAATAGAGGAACTGAATTTCACCTTGCTTTAATATTTATTTTAATATAAAAATCTCAAAAACACACATGAAATAAACTGTAAGTATTCCATATATGAAAAGGAATTACTTATACTGTATTAAATCTCCCAAAACCATCAGGATCTATGGTATTTGTGTCATTAGAACTTTTCTATTATGGTAAGAATGTTGAGTTTTATAATGTTTATTTGCCCAATTTGCTAATTCCAGGAATGTATGTGCTTTAAATACTTAAGAGAAAGATGCCATCTCCACTTCTGACTTATGTTGGCAGATGAAACGTGCATCTCGTAAACTCTTAGAAGGAAAATGCCAAAGAACTGAGGAATGAGAACCAAGAAATAAAGCTGTTGGGAACCAAGGCATTTCCCTCTCACTCTTCACTCTGTGGCCAAACGTTTCACCTCCGTTTCTTTTCCCTGATTTTTCTTCTCTTCCCCTGCATCCTGGCTCCCCAGGTTTACTTATCAGCACATGGCCCAAATACGCCATCCGCACTCAGACACCCTCACTCCCGCAGAGCAAGGAGAAGGTGCCTCCAGCTCCCGTTCAGGTTCCCGGGAGCTCAAACAGAACTGCCTGCTTCAGGTCCTGTTTCTCCCTTTGGTCCATTGAGTTGTAAGCAAAGGGCAGGAAGGGACGGAGTCATGGGGAATAGAGCACATCAGCAACCAGGACTCAGGAGAGGGCTCTCCGAGACTGTTTTGGCTAAGAAAG